>ONZK01001039.1:10520-21517 GCA_900322385.1 Pharnaceum exiguum | reverse complement strand
ACCATAGTTCTAAACTAAATTACAATTGAATGAAAATTATTCAATTTGTACTTTACGATCTTTCGTTTTTTTGAAAATAGCTCAAACAAATAAAATTACAATATATTATTAATTGTTTAGCATGAGTACCTAAATACTCCTATACAATCCCTAAATCCTAATCTAAATATCTAATGGGTACTTTCCTAATGTACAATCATTCAATCAACTAAAAAACAATAATTGAGTAGGTAGAAAAATTAGAAAACAATACCTTTGAATTAACAAGGAGGATGGAGATGAGTAAGATGTGCTTATGGTTGGGTTGGGGGAAGTTTTTTTTGGTGTAAAGGGGGCATTGAGGCCGGTAAGAATCGAGCCCCCAACCTTAAGGGTTGAAGGTGTACTCTCTACCAATTGAGCAACTCTCTCTTCTTTGAGTTGGGGGAAGTTTGAGTATAATATTTGAGGTAAAGTGGGTATAAACTATAATTTTTTTAGAGAGGGGGAATTATTTTGTTTGGGTTTGTAAACTAAACTTGATTGTAGTCTGTTAGTAGCTAGGTATGCTAGGCAGGGGGAGGGGAACGTTTTTGTTTAAAAAAAAAAACTACTACAGTACATGTGCACTAAACGTCTAGACACTAGTAATGCTGTTTTACTTCTTCTTTTTGAAGTTAAATTTTTTTTTTTAAAAAAAAATCAAACTTTTTTTTTATTATTGGGGGGACATATATATGTCCCCCCATGTCCCAATGTAGTTCCGCCCCTGCCAAATGTGACGTTTTTTCAGGTAAAGGAAGATGTTCTAACAACTGCTCCGCCTTATTACCCGTCTTACGAACATGTGAAAAAAATACAAGAGATAAAAGTAGTAGCTAACTCTAAAATATCCTTGCCCTATAGCATCCAAGTATGAGCAATCAGTATAATGATGTAGTAACAAATTTATTAGTTGATGGCAATCACTCGCTATAATGATATGTTTGACCGCTTTTTGTCTAGTTAGCGAAATATCAAACACGTACGTACCAATGTACCATTGCCTTAGCTTCAGCTGACCAGTCACCCACCACGCCTAATCTCACTCGGTTTCCAACTATGACACCAGCCTAAGCTAATCCTTTTTGCCATAAAAAAGAAAAAAGAAAGTAAAATCCCAGCCTAACCGACTTCCCAAAAGAAAAGGGAAAATAAAACGCGCAAAGTCTAACCGCCTTAGCTTGCCTAATGCCTATAAATACAGCGAAACCCCCCTTCCTCTCTCTACGTTGTTTTTAGGATTTTTAATTTCTCTCTCTTTCTCTATGTGATGTCCTGTTGTGTGACTTGTCGTATCATCGTCCCTCGTCATGCTTATTATTAACTTGAATTGATTGATTATTAAAGCCAATTTTTGACTAATTATCTTGATTCTTGATCGGTGGTGACTAATTAGATACGATGATCATGTCGTTGATTTAATTTGTTGATTAAGTTATTGTTGACCTTTCTTTCTCTTGTGTCCGATTAATTAACTTTTAATTGATTATTATTTCGAATTAATTGCGTAATTTTGTTTGCCTAATTAATTCATATCATATCATAGAAATTTGGTGATGTGGTAATTTAGGGGAAATTATAGACGATAAGTTATGTTTTGATTTGTAGGTGAACTTTGGTGATTGATTGAACTTAGACAATGAAAGGAAATTTTGCATCATGCGTTTGAATTAATGGGTTGATATTGATGATATAATGTGATACCTTTGCCAGCCAATGATTTTAGGTAGTTTAGTTTGATTAACTTCTTTTTTTCCCATCCTCATTGATTGTGATCTGTTGATGATTTCAGCATTGTTTTTCGACTGTATATTCTAGGTTACTAGGATTGTTCGTTCGTTTTTAGGTATCTGATGAAATTGTGTGCGGTTGATTATGTCTCTTATATATAGGTGAAATTTGGGAGTCAGGTGCTTGTTCTTTCTTTGGTAATCGTCTTCAAGTCTATGTATCCTTTTTCCCGATTTCAGATTAGGGTCAGTACTACTTAGTTCATGAATTACAAGTTGGACTTGCGGTATGTGTGCTTTTGGAATTTGATACCTAGAAGATCTGGTTCGGTGCTCTTTTGTCTGCTGTAATCGTGAGTCTATTTTTTTTTTTTTTGGTGATGGCTTGCTTGCTTCTGCTTCTGCTCCCACTAATGGATGCTAAAAGAATCTCCGTTCTGCTGCTGCTCTTAAGTTCGTCTTTGAAACTATTGAATCGGAGGTTTTCTTGAATCCTTACATGCATCGAGTTTCTTTTCTGAACTACGGAGTTGCAAATTCTCTTGTATAGAACATGTGGCATACGGTTGTTGATCATTCTGATACTGCTGCTATCTGTTAATCTGTTTTGACTTCAGAGGTGCATGATGGCTAGCTGTCTGTCACAACATGGTGCTTTTCGTGATCTATTTGTCGAGCAGTGAGTTAAGTTAATAATGTGGAGTCTGAACAATTGGGAAACAAGTGTTTTCTTGTCACTAAGGATGTATCGACTATTGCTCCAAGTGTCGGTGGATGTAGTAGTTTTCTCTATGGTAGTTGTTGTTTATTAGTTGGTTTGATCTTGCGGTTAACTAGTGCCTCTTCTGCTGATAGATGCCTATGGTTGCAGTGATTTTCAAGATGGAGAGTTTACAGTTTTAAAGGTCCTTGTGGAGATGCCTCTTCTTACCCTAAACGCTTGGTTTGCTCTTATATTCTCCTAGGTTACATGTGATTGAAGTTGGCATTGAGTAGCTTACAGTAATCGTTTGGCCTTCTAACTTCCACTGCTTTTTTGAGTCTATTCCTTAATTTCAGTGTCATCTCCTATCATAATGTGAGTATGCATTTCTTTTTATACGTCATGGTACATATACAAGCTTTATTTGCAATCTGTCTCTGCAAGGTCCATCCAAGCTTGGTGCTGTTTGTCCTGATTCATCTGCATCTTCCAATTGCTTTTTGATATTAGATATTCCGTCATTCCTGTGGTCAATAGCTCTTTCTTTGTCTCTACCAATGAAGATTTGTGCATAAGCGTGACATTAGGGTTGCTACATGGATGCGTTTTGTTGTTGAATGGGAAAGGGCTTGTTTACATTTAATGATGCCTTGGTGTGTACTTAACCCATAGTCTGTCTGATGCCATGCTTTTCATGTCATTGCCAGATAGTTTCCTGGGTTGGGTTGGATCTTCACCTTGCAGAAAGTGAAAGGGGGTTTTCTACTCTTCTCTCATCTTTTGGTTCAGCTAAAGTTCTTCGTTAGTTTGTGAATGATAAGAACTTTTGTGATTGATACACAGCGTGTGCTTTAGGTGTCAGATCAAACATGAATGGGTGCTTGGCTGATTAAGTCGTCGTTTAGTGATTTTAACTCTCGGGCTTTTCAGGACTTCGGGTTTGAATGTTTGATCAAATATTTTCCTGCTCTTGTCCTTGCTCTGTTTTATTTCTCCCTTCTTTTTTGGAAGTCTTTTTTCTTCTATCCTTGATATTTGATATAGTTTTTTTTAAGTGCCTAGTCTGTTAGATGCCTAGCTTCATGTCATTTCCAGATAGTTTGCTTGGTTGGATTGAGATGGAGCTTTACTGTGGAGAAAGTGAAAGGGGGTTTTCTGCTCTTCTTTTATCTTTTGGTTTTGCTAAGGTTTTTTCGTAGTTTGTGAATGATACACTCAGTTTGTTGATTGATACACATTGTTTACTTCAGGTCTTTAACCAATTGTGATAATGATGATGGGTGCTTGACTGATCTGTCGTCATGTAATGATTGTAACTCCTGGGCATTCAGAGAACTATGGTTTTATCTAATATATTCTTGTCCTTGCTCTGTTTTATTACTCTCCTTTTTTTTTTCTTCTAAAGTTTCTTATTCCATCCTTGATATCTTGATATTTGCTCAGTAGTTTTTCTTCAAGTACCCTAGTCTGTCTGATGCCATACTTTTCATGTCATTGTCAGATAGTTTTCTGTGGCGGGTTTGACCTTTACTTCGGA
The DNA here is from genome assembly GCA_900322385.1 of Pharnaceum exiguum. Taxonomy (NCBI): domain Eukaryota; kingdom Viridiplantae; phylum Streptophyta; class Magnoliopsida; order Caryophyllales; family Molluginaceae; genus Pharnaceum; species Pharnaceum exiguum. Next base: position 17,526 of record ONZK01001039.1, on the reverse strand, counting down.
GAATGAGAAGGGGGAGCTTTCTACTCTTCTTTTATATTTTATAGTTCAGCTAAGGTTTTTCATTAGTTTGTGATTTATGCACGGTGTTTGCTTTAGGTCTTAAGTCAAACGTGATAGTGATCGATGGGTGCTTGACTGATTTATGTCATCTTGTAGTGATTCTAACTCATGGGCGTTCAAGACTTGGGTTTGATCTGATCTTTTCTTCTTCTTGCCATTACGCTGTTTTTATTTCTCTCCCTTCTTTTTTTGAAGTTTGTTTTTCCATCCTTGATATTTTCTCTAGAGTTCTTTTATAGTGCCTGAGTCTGTTAGATGCTGTGCTTTTCATGTCATTGCCAGATAATTTGCTGACTTGGGTTGGATCTTTACCTTGGAGAAAGTGAAAGGGGGTTTACTAATCTTCTTTTATCTTTTTGTTCAGCTAAGGTTCTTTCTAGTTCATGTTTCATACACACATAAATTTGTGATTGATACACAGCATTTGCTTCAGGTCTAAAATCAAAGGTGATAGGAATTGATGGGGCTTGACTGAGTCTGCCGTCATGTAGTGATTGTAACTCATTGGGGTTCAGGACTTGGGTTTGATCTAATTCTTTTTGCTCTTGTCCTTGCTTTTTTTTCCCCGCTTCCTTGTTCTTTTGAAGTTTGTTTTTCCATCCTTGATATCTGCTCACTAGTATTTTTAAAGCCATGCTTTTCATGTCATTGGCACAGATAGTTCGCTGGGTTGGGTTGGATATTTACAACCTTTGAGAAAGTGAAAATGGTTTTTTCTACTCATCTTTTATGTTTTGGTCCAGCTAAGGTTCTTCACTAGTTTGTGATTGATACATACATAGGTTTGTGATTGATACACATCCCCTGCTTCAGGTCTTAGATCAAACGTGACACTGATTGACGGATTCTTGACTGATTGTGTAACTCATGGGCGTTCAGGACTTGGGTTTGATCTATTCTTCTTGTTCTTGTCCTTCCTCTGTTTTATTTCTTACCCTTCCATTTTTTGAAGTTCGTTTTTCCATCCTTGATATTTGGTCAGTAGTTTTTTTAATGTGCCTTAGTCTGTTCTGATGCCATGCTTTTCATGTCATTGCCAGATAGTATGCTAGTGTTGGTTGGATCTTTACCCTGGAGAGTGAAAAGGGGGTTTTCTACTCTTCTTTTATCAGCTTAGTTCTTCTTAAGTTTGTGATTGATAGACATTTTGTTTTTTATATATTAATGCACAGCGTTTGCTATAGGTCTTAAATCAAACGTGATGGTGACTGTTGGGTGCTTGACTGATTGTGTCGTCATTTAGTCATTGTAACTCATGGGTGTTGAAGACTTGGGTTGGATCTATTCTTCTCATTCTTGTCCTTGCTCCTTTTGATTTCTCTTCCTTCTTTTTTTGAAGTTTGTTTTTCCATCCTTGTTATTTGCTCAATAGTTTGTTGAACTTCCTACTTTTAATCTTATTGCCAGATAGTTTGCTGGGGTTGGTTGGATCTTTACCTTGGAAGAAGTGAAAGGGGGTTTTCTACTCTTCTTTTGTCTTTTGATTCAGCTAAGGTTTTTCCTTAATTGTGATTGATACACGCTTAAATTTGTCATTGATACACAGAGTTTGCTTCAGGTCTTAAATCAAACGTGATAGTGATTGATGGGTGGTTGACTTATTCCGTCGTCATATAGTGATGGTAACTCTTGGGCGTTAAGGACTTGGGTTTGATCTATCTTTTCTTGTTCTTGTCTTAGCGTTGTTTTATTTCTGTCACTTTCTTTGCTTTGAAGTTTTTTTTTTTTGTCCTTGATATTTGCTGTGTATTTTTCTAACAGTTCCTGCCTTTAATGTCATTCAAGACTGTTGTTGGGTTGGACCCTTCTTGCACAAAGTGAAAGTGAAAGGTTTCAGAAACTTGAATATTCTTCTTTCGCCTGAGTTGTAGGTTTCATCATTGCTGTACTGGCTTAATTTTTCAAGGACTGCCTTCTTCCATCTTGTCATCAGAGATTTTATTTTCTGCACATGTTAATGGATCCATGTTTCCTGAAGAATACGGTTAGGGGTATTGCATTTTTAGAGTCGCCATCAAGCTGTCTGGTTTGTGAACTTCCCAAGTTATCTATGGATTTGTTCTGTCCTTCTGGAGCGTTTTCAGTGGTCTGCATTTGTTTATAGTCTTGATTTGAAATGGCTTTCCTCTTCTCAAACTGCGACTCTGTTTGTTGGATTTTGTTTCTTTGGGTACGATAAGTTCTCGGCATTACCTCAGGGTCGGTGAGTTGCATTTTGAGGATGGTGTTCTCTTGGTCATGAAATTTGGTAATTTAGTGTTTTCACGCTGTTGCATGCCAGGCTTGTCTCTGAGGTACGCGGGTGTCCTGTGATTTTGATAGGCTTCTACATTACTGCATGCATGGCTGTTCTCTGTGGTGTTCAGGATTTCAGTGTTCAACTTGTGTTGGTCCTATTTGGGTTACAAAGTTCATCTCATCATCGGGCCTGTCCGTGGTCATCAATTGCGTGGGTGTTTGATTACTTAGATAGAAAAGTGTTGATTCCATGGTGGTTGTTATGGTATAAGGTTGTTATCCTGTGGTGCAAATGCATGTTGGCTGGATTATGGTTTCCTGGCTCTCAAGTATTTTGGTTGAAGAGTACGCACCTTTGTTCTGTTCTCCTGCTATGGGCTACATTGGCGTATGTTTTCCTTTTTATGTATTTTTCAATATTTTTTTACATGTTACTGAGGGAGTGACCATTGTGGCTACCTTTGCTAATTACCTATTTGGTTGTTGGTAAGTTAATGATTAATATGTTCCTTGTATGTTCTTATACAAATGGTCTGTGCCACTTTCTTGTCTACTGTCAGAAATTGAAGTTTGCAAAATCTATATTGCCTTCATTCCCTGCTCCCCACTCTGAGGTATATCGTTTTTCGAGTACACTTGCCTTTCACGAAATTCAACCAATGTCAGTTTATAATTGAGGTTAAGAAATTTTATCATTACTGTGCCAGAATTGTCAAATCAGTGCTGAATGTCCTTGAAAAAGACAAATAGAATCCAAAATTGGTTTCTAGCATTTTTCCAGCTCTATATTTAATCAGATATGTATATTGCTATTTTAGGTTTCCCCTTACGACTGCCGTAGCATATGGGATTGATTTATAGCATTTTTCCAGATCTAAAACGGATTTTGAGTAGTACTATCTTCCATGATAGCAGTGTTTATGCCTGGAACTGCTTGATTGGGCTTGTCGGCTAAGATATGTATGATGACATTTATTGCTCTTTTAACTTCATTTTCTCGTTTACTTATATGAATGGTTCTTTTAGAGTGTTTGTCAGTATTGATTTGGTGTATCGATTTGGGTTTTGTACCTTTTTTTCCTGATAGTTTCTATTACCCCCCTTTTTAACTCCGCCTGTGAGTCTTATAAACATTGGTTTATGGTTTATAAGGCTCACTGCCGGTCTCCAGCCCGGATAAAGGAGGAGAGAAAAAGGAAAAGAATTTTGTAGTAGTCGAGTGATAGACCGACAAAGGGTGTGAAATTTAGTCACATTGGTTTTGTATGAAAGTTATGTTTCACCATAAATCGAGGGAACCAAATGATATAGCTGAAGGAGTAGCAGAAGCTAAGTGATTGGAAATTTGGTTAACATGAGCCGATTTCTGTGTCCTTTTGTGCTGCAGTTCCCTGTATAGTTCGGGAAGTAAACTTGAGAACTGGAGACACGTTGTTTAGAAAGGGAACTCGAGGACTTGAGACATGCAGCGAAGCAATCTGATTCAATATTTCAAATAGAAAGCTCAGGACTAGCAGAACGAGTATTTTCATAAGTTGGAAGGAGAAGAAAAGCCTCTACTAATAAATGGATCCAACAGCCGGGTGCAAAACACCAAACCAACTATTAGTTCTATGGTTAAAAAATATTATTATCTTATTGACATAGTTGGTCTTAAAAGGGTGTATTTGGTAGTGAAGGCTTCTTAAAATACCTATTTGGTCATACAATTTGTTAAAATACCAATTTGGCCCTCTAGTTAAAATGCCTATTTGGCCATTCAGGGATAAGAAGACTAGTGAAATAGCATTTTATGGTTTAGCCTCAATGATATCTCATGTGAAATAAATTGAGCCTCGTTTTCTTTGTTACGTTCCACGATAGCCATTTGTCCTCCCTCGAACTTCCGTAAATATTGAGCAACCTTCTGGACGGTTTATCCTTGTGTTGTTCACTTCATCAGTTTGAAATTCTTGAATCTTAATCCGATTGCCAATCTTCTAAAAACCGTAATTGCAGTCATAACTAGCTGGAGGCAACTTGAGTGCGGCCTTCAAGCCCGGGAGACCGAAACAAAATCATGACATTAAGTCCAATTATCACACTGAGGACTAAAGGCTATAGTCGTGAACACGATAGTATACTTGAATTGTGTTCACTTTAGTCTATAGTCGTGAACACGATAGTCGAGATTTACGAAAAATAAGGGAGCCAAGTTGGATTTCCAACAACTGAGTGATAAATTACAAAGCAAGCTACAACCTTTCCCCCCTAATTTTCTTCACACGACCCTCCCCCTTCCCTAGTTAGATTATGGCACCATGAAGATTGAAGAGGTTTCAAAAGGATGATTATCAATAGCAGAAGAAGTGATGTGTACAGGCTAGAAATGCCACAGATCTTCATTTTTGAGGGTTGTGCTTTACTTTGTTTGTTAGGACAAGTCCAATTGTGTAAAGAAAAGAAGACTTGCTATAAAGGTATAAGACTAAATAATAGCTTAGGAAAGGTTCCTAATAATAAAAGTAAAAGTAAAATAGGAAAAAAGTAAAGTTTGTTTCCTAGCTTATTTAGGTTACTTTTTTGTAATTAGTAAATTAGAGTCTAGGTTTAAGTCTTGTTCATCAAGTATTAGGAAACTACTAGCTTATATATAGAGAGGTAGGCTATTGTAGAAATTGTATGATAGTGGAGAAACATCACCTGCAATCAAGCACAACGTACTAAAGGATACAAATCCTAAGGTACTATGGAGTAAGTTAGAGAAAATGTATGCGTCAAAGTCTCTACCTAACAAGTTGTTCTTGAAGAAAGAGCTTTATTCGCTTAAGATTGGTGATGAAGAAGATTTGTAAGATCATCTGAATATATTTAATGGCCTGATCACCCAATTGGAGAGTTTAGATGTGAAGATTGAGGAAAAAGACAAAGCAATTTTGATTCTAACTTCTGTAGCCAAGAGGTATTAACTCAACTATTACGAGTTTGCTTGTTGGTAGGTGATGCGTTGTCGTTACACCTCAAATTAGACCATAATATAAACTAACTAAATAGATAGGATAAGTAGGGGTCGATCCCACGGAAAAAGTGTATGCCTCTTTATATGCTAAATTATAGGACAATTCTAACTCTTAACAAATTACTAAACCAAAAGATAATAGACAATGACTAACAAAAGTAGACTCTAACTTAAGAAACTAACCGAGGAACAAGCTACTGTTCCTGACACAAAACTAACAAACACACGTAACAGGGGGGTTTTGATGTCGATTAACTAACTACTAGTAATCTAAGGAACAACTACTAAAGATGAATGTAATGAAACGACACATACTCAATAACACATTAGAAATCCACCATGCAACTCATTCAATCATAGACACATACAATTGCATATCAAATAGATTGACTGTAGAGTCTCCCCCATCAGGATTCTCCCTATCATTCCTTATGTGTAGTTAGACCTGTACCACCCCTAGATACTAACCCTAACCATATGAACAACCCAATACCCCAGCGTACTGAAAGTTTAATCCAATGATAGCATTATGAATTAGAAAGACATCACCAATCCCTGACAACCGCACACCACCAGCGATGTGTGTTTAATCAAGAATATGAATCACCACAATTGCAAAAGAGAACCTATGCATATGCATATCCTAATCTACAATTGATTGCCACTTGGTCTTAACTCGTTTAGCTTAATACGTCACTAAACTCATTAGCTAGCATTAAAAATCTGATTGTACTAACTAGTTGTACACCTAACTAGCAAAACCATTAATCATGCATAGTGAAAGCAAAGATGAAACATCGATACTTGAAATAACAATTGCAATTAATCAAGAACAAATCATCTTGTCTCATAAACTAATAACATGGCTTCAAACTAATAGTTACTGAGCATAAACAAACTAGACAAACATATTACAAAACAAACAAAACAAAGTAAAGAAGGAAGAACTCATGGACAAATTCGGATCTGTGAGGAATAGGCTGAGGAACAACTTGTATTTCGCCTCTAGTACTTCGTCTTCTCTTTTCTTCTCCTTGTTTGCAGCACGTATGGTGTGGAATAGATGGTATTGTCTACCAAAGAGAGGGAAGACGTGTGTGGAATTGATGTTTTGTGGTGTTATGGTGTGTTTAATATATAGGGGAAGTAAAGAAAGAGATAAGGAAAATGAATATTAGTAGGACTTGACTCTTCTTTTCTTTGAATCTCCTTGCCACATTAGTTGTATTAGCCTTAGGAGAGTCCACGTATCATTGTTTCTTGATCTTGCTTTGATTGGTAATTGATTTTCCCTAATGGCTCAAACTTATTGTTAGTAAACTCATATTTCCTAACATTGTTCTTCTTCTTTCATGACCATTGCACTTTGGGTAGAAGAAACACCGCAAACATGTCATGAATTTTGTTCTTTGATATTCATTCACTTAATATCTTGCATCTATGTTTGTACACTGTATCTAACCTTTAGCATTATCCACACAATTTAACTCAGTGCTAATTGACCCAGATTTTTTAAGAGCCATTGCAATTTGCAACAAAGGACTCTTATGGAGTCAAGTCTACGATAGTACTTTAAGAAGCTAAGAACCAGTTCAACCCATTTTTTTTTTCAAGTTCGACATCATGGTACCCCTATGGGCAAGACACCAACTACATGGGAGAGGAAGTGTAAGACTTGTTATAGACACTAACTTTTGCAGGATGTAGAAA
>ONZK01001037.1:0-14161 GCA_900322385.1 Pharnaceum exiguum | reverse complement strand
AGTTCTTTGATTGAACATGTTTTGGTATGCAACTGAGTTTGCATTTGATATTTATGATTATGGATGAACTATTAGAAATGGCAATGGTTCGTCCAAGGAAGTCTACTTTTGTTTTGATATTGAGCACTTATGATGTGCATGTGAGTTTGGATATTTGAAACCCGTGGTTATAAACTCTTTATGTGTAATACTGGCAATGTGACATATGTGTATGCTAAATGATAGAATCGCGCTCTAAATAGCAAAAACGCACTCTAGGAAACACGCTAATACAATACGAATTCCAGATGGAGCAACAACCGAATGCGAATGTGAACCATGCGAATGGAGACCAACCTCCACCTCCACCGCAGATAACTCAAGAACAAATGATCAATTCATGATGGCCATGACACAGCAAGCTCAGCACACTGCAAATCACAATCAGGCACAATCGTGATGCAACAACTACAAAACCAGCAAGCAAATAGTAACCTCTACAAGTTGTTTTGCTCGTTTAAACCACCAGAATATGAAGGACAACAGGATCTACAAATACAAAACCAGCAAGCAAATATTGTGAATAAACTCCAAATCGGTCTAAAATTAACATGACATTTTGTAAACATCATAAATTGATTTATGCCAAACTTCATGATTTTTTGGGATTGACTTGCTTATGTTCTTTAGCCACATAAGCAAGCCTTCAGCTGAAAACAACTTTCTGACCATCATTAATCTACTCAAGTGAAAATTCGGACAAGTTGGGATTTTTCTGAGAAATATGTTAACTTGAGATTATTTTGGGATATTGGCCCCAAAATTAGGATTATTCCCAACAATTTTGCCTTTCAAAAGCAACTTAAAGTAATACGAGGATGAAACCAGCTGGGGATTGTCTCTTAGGAATTCTTTTGTTTCTAGTTTAATTTGCTGAGTTAATGTGAAAAGCATTGAGCACAATTTGAGTTCAACAAAGACATGTCTAGATATGGAGAAAATCTGGGCAGTACCTTGGAGAACAAATTGTTTGAGGTTATATTTGACATTTTTTACAAGAAAATGACCCCTGAATCTCTTCTTGTAGGTCTCAGGCTTGTTCATAATAAACTTTAGTATTTATTGACTTCTAAATTTAATTTTTTTAAAAGAAGTATTGGTGAGATGGGCACACATTGGAAATTTTCCAAATTTCACACCCAATCTTCATAGAGGCATTATGGCTTCCACGGATTTCCAAATCACTTGGTATAACATTAGTTAGGATCCTAAGGTCGTGTATTTAATTAGGTAGAAATATTTTTTTAGATTCCTAATGGTTTGACTGCGATAGATTTTTATTTAAATATGAATATTTCCCCGATCTGAGAGTTTATTTCATTGTGACAAGAAAAAACTATGAAAATGGTTAATTCTTATCTTTAAAAAACTTCTTAGTCGGCCTTGATGAATAATTTGATTTGAAACCAGTGATGTAGTGGAACAATCCAAGAAGCTTTTGTCGAAGTCAAGGTGGAGGTGTAAGATCACAGGCAAAAAAATGCATAAATTGAAGCTTGAAAGTGGATTAAGCATGTCCTTTTTGGTCAAATTAAGCATGCAATTTTTGTAGCCATAAAAAAAAGGGGGACAAGTAAGACTGCGTCAAGAACTTCTTAGAATATGATAATTTTGAAGAGAGGAAAATAATAAAGGCAACAAAATAGCCCATCTAAAGTCTCAAATTCAACTCACCATATGCCTTGAGCAATAACACATCCATCAGCTTCAGTACCCAAAGCACAACAAACTCCTCCAACAGGAAAGTTTCTGGGAACAATGAAGCTTTTAGCACCAAGACTGATCAATTCCTGCAGTGAAAATCATCGAATTAGTATATAAGACTAAGGTTAAGTTCGTAGCGACTCGAATCAATTAGCTCACAAGTCACAACTAAGCTAACAAATAAAAACATTCAGCTAGCAATCATCAAAAACCCACATGCAACCACTAATTCCAATATTAATTCTATCATCAAACTTATCACCCTCAACCTCAATTCCCAAAAGATTCAACCTTTCACCATTTGAGACAACACATCACAACATAGAACAACCAATTTCATCATGTATACAAATTATTACTAATCTTAATCAATAATAAATAACATATATCACAAAGGAACAATCTTTTCCAACAAAAGAAACTCAAAAATCAAAAATAAATAACACCCACAAAAGATTAACAAATACCCACAAAATCCCTTAAAAAAAACAACTAATCAACATATTCAAAGAACAAAATAAAATCCCAAATTCAACAAAACAAAACAACAAATTAAATACCCGAATAAAACAAACTCACCCACAAAAAATTAAGCAATACCCACAAAATACCTTCATGTAAAACAACCAAATTAACAGATTTAAGAATCAAAACCCTAAATTCAATAAAGGTGAAATAAAAAAACAAAAACCCTAAAACCAAATCAATCAATCAAATTAATCAAAAGGGAGAGGAGAGAGAGGCGAATATGGATAAGGAAACAAACTAGTCAAGGGGAGAAAACGGAGACAAGGAGAGAGAATGGAGACGCGAAGAGAGCTTCCTCTGAATTACTGGGGAGATCGAAAGTAGAGACGTGAGCAGCTCTTGAGGTGAGACATGAGGAGAATTGAAGGAGAGAGAGTGGAGCGGTGAGGTACTGATTGGGCAGTATTGAACTGATTTTACTGGAGACTTGGGGAAGGGGAAATGAGAAAGGGGAAGGGGAAATGAGAATGAGGGGAAGGGCGAAGAAGAGAGGTGGGTTTGTTTTTTTTATTTTGTTTGTTTTTCCTGTACTTCTGAAGTTGTAAGAAATGAGTTTTATTACAAAAAAAAAAACTGTACGTCTGGTTTAAGTATAACAGACGTGAGGTAGGAGACGTAAGTGTTGGGTTTTGTACTAGTGCTATGGAATGCTAATTGATAGCAATTGCCCTTTGTGCGATCTGGAAATCGAAACATAAGATCACTTATTCTTTAAGTGCTGTTTCTCTGAAAAATGCTTTTATCTATGGAAAAAGAAAATCTCAATGAATATTCAAGCTTCATCAGTGCAAGCGATATGGAAAGCAATATGTAGGAGAACTAAGGGGAACAAAATATTGAAGAAGGTGATTTTTGCTTGCTTTGCGGCTCTTGTCTACCATGTGTGGGAAGCTCAGAATGATGCAATTTGGAACTTGAAGGTGACACTGCTAGAAACGCTAGTTCGAAGAACTTTTCAAAATGTCAAAACTAGAGTTTTTGGTGTAATCTCTATTAAAACTAGAGAATCGAATAGTTCTATTTTAGCAAAATTTTGAATTGAACTAATAAGCTTGGATAAGGCCCTTCCTATAAGGTACTTCTCCTCCTTATTAGTTGATGTAAATAACTTTTTGTATTGTCGTTTTTTGGTATTAATATAAATTTACTTTACCAAAAAAAACTTTTGTGGTCCACTGATTTTCCATGTTGATCCCTATTTAGCTTATGTATCTATTGGTTTCTAACGATTTGTCACTGCAGGTACAATTGTTTTTATGGGTTTCATTGGTTTCTAACGATATCTCATTTGCAGGTGCAAAGAGATTTCTCCTAAAGGTACTAAGTGGGTCATTCTGGAAATATTCTCCCGATTTTTCGAATCGGGGTAAGGATGCGTACATCAAGCTCCCTCAGTACCCTATCTTAGATGGGATATAGTGAGACCGTTGTTGTTGTTTATCCCTATCTAGCTTGCAAGCTGTAGATATAGGAGTATCACACATTTTTGAATCAGTCATACCAAACTTCTTGAGAAGTTCCTTGATGTATTTTTGTTGATGAATTAATATACCATCCTTGGTTTGCTTTATTTGAAGCCCAAGAAAGTAATTTAACTCACCCATCATACTCATTTCGACTCATTTTGCATGAGCTATGAGAATTCTCTGCAAAGAACTTCATTAGTTGCTCCAAAAACAATGTCATCAACATATATTTGCACAAATATGAGTTGTTCCCCCTTGTAAGTACGGTATTAATACCGGGTATTTTCCACGCCTCATGATGTAAACCTAATCTGCATTTGGCATCTATTTTAATACTCTTCTCAATGACGGATGTGTGAAAGCTCGAGAAATGGGATTAGTAGTCGTGTCCATCACCTTCCCCTCGTTTTCCTGCTCATTTTCATATATAATACTTATATATTCGGCCCTTAATTGATTGATTTTAGCCCATTAATGGTTATTAGTCAATCAGACTGCCTAGTCCAAATACACAGCCCAACCCATTAATAATCAGTCCGGCCCACATGAAAATCAGATTATCCTTAATTAAATTAATTATTTATTTTAATTAGTTTTCTTGGGGAATAATCTACCTAAATCGAGTTTAATTCTACTAAAACACTAAAAACCTACCCGGATAAAAAAAACGCGTATATCCAAATCAGACTGACCAGAGAAGTCCGTGTCCCGCACGTTTAATAATTACCACAATGCTGCCACGTGACAGTGCGGGACCCGCACACCGCGTGCGCTGGGCGCACATTTCGGACTCAGATTTCTCCTCTTTTCTTCCGGATCTTTCCAACCCCACCTATAAATACCCCCCCTAGGTCGACTTCCAAATCACGCCGAGCTTGATGAGCTTATTCTTTTCCCCTTCTCTCACCTAGTATAGCATAATACACCTAGACCAACCCTCTCTAAACCCCGTCCCACGGTAATTCCACGATACACCACCTAAACAAGTATAATTAAGCAACCTAGCACCCTAATCTTGCAGCTAGCTCGTGTTTTGTGGAGTTATTAGGCGAGTCATGTCTCGTTTCTCCTGCTTTGCATACAACTATTTCATAGGAAGGGTCTTACTATAGACCTGCAAAGCATCAGCATTCAAACCTACCTAGCGGGTAGACAATCATATTCATCTAATCGAACGGGGATTCACTTCTCCCACTAGAGACAGGGCCCATACGTCTACAAGTGGCGACTCCGCTGGGGATGCCTAGAGGGCGAGACTCGAAAAAAAATTTAATTCAATTGTATGCGCTTAACAAATTTTATTATCTATATATTTGTCATCATATTGCATTTGCATTGTCTTCTATCCGCGTAAGTTGCCCTCGTTGTATGAGTACTATATCCCCCGAGGATATAGTACTCATACAACGAGGGCTACTGACTTCACTTGTCGTTGACTTGGGCCTATATCATCACTCATACATCGTTTCCTTCTTAATGACAAGGAAAAGACTTACATGCGAATCGTAACCTCGAAAAATGGGCGATGACCATGTTAGGTATGAGGACCCAAGCCTTAAGCCTGAAATACAAGCCAAGCATTAGCAAAACTAGAACCCACTCTAGGTGTGTCAACCGCATATTGCATACGCATGCTTGCCGAGTGTACGTGCTATACTTATTGTGCTAACCCATTCATGTCTTCATTGTCAAAAGCAACCATAATCACCTTGTAAAATGTGCTAATGTGCCATGATTCCAAAAAACATGTCATTTGTGTGTCGATTCGAACCTATGTCGAGTCTGTCAACTAGTCATCGCGTACGTCGACCTCGCCACACGCGTCGACCCTTCACGCCGCACGCCACTTGGTAGGGATGTAAATGGATGGGATATGGATCGGGTGGACCTTCACCCGCCTCCATCCTCCAATATTTTTTCACCATCCGATCCATACCTCACCCGCTAATTCCATCATCCATATCTGATCCATTCGTTTATCCGCGGTTGAACGGGTGAAATCGGGTTTTAAACGGGTGTTCAACAATTTCAAATTTTATAACTTCAAATTAACAAGTACTTATCAAATACATATCAAAGTACACGATACTTTAATGAATTCTCAAACAAAAACTTTTCAAAGCATAGAAATGGTTCTAAACCGATGGAAATATAATTTTTTTACAATTTATTACTTTCTATTTCTTTCTTTTGCTTTCTTTTTGGTGAGTAGGTAGGTGACAGTCATTTATTGCAGGATAGTTGGGAATGCGAGGAACGATTCCCTACGTCTTCATTTGTCTTCCGCTTGCTTCGGTTTTGAGTTTAAGAGACTGCATCATTTTGTTTTGTTTTAAGAACCATTGTAGTTTATGGGATGATGTAATAACTTAGTATTGATTTTATTTGGTTTAGCTTGTCACTTTCTCTTCATGAGATTTGTGACGCAGTAGTACCTAAGACGAGACGGATAGTGCTCTGTTTGCCGTTGGAGGTATTAGTCTTCAATTAGTTTATAATTTAATTTCTATGAGGTATTATTCTACCGTTTTGTCGAGGGTGTTACAAATATCTGTAACGGCCCGGCCCAACATACTATCACAACACAACCCAATAAGATGGGAAGTCACCAACTAAGCCCATTAATCAACCACTTAAGCTTAAAAGGTGAAGGCCATGTTGTTAGTATGTTGGACCACTACTACTAATAAACTGCTCTCTACCCACTGATAACTGCTTTAATATCATGTTTATCTATGTAAAGTGCATATTTTATTTCCCCAAGTTGGTTATATGTGAATGATTTTAGATGGATTTAACTTGGTTTGAAGAGATTGGTAGTTGTGCTTGTTATTTCAGATTTTTGATGCAAAAGCCGATCTTTGATGATAATTGAGGAGTTTCTATGATAATTGAGGATGTGTCCGAGGATGATCCATGATGAGTTTGATGATATACGGATGCTCTTGGATGACTATTGGTGTTACGCGTGCCCACGCACCATACTTGCGTGCCCTTGCGCGTTCTCTACAAAGATTTGATGATAAGTACAGGCTGTGTGACCACGCGAAAAGTTGCGTGCTCACGCATATTAGGCAGATTGTTACAATTGGATGTTGCGTGCTCACGCATATTAGGCAGATTGTTACAATTATAGCTCTTCCCGCAAGTGGACATGATTACTAACAGGTTGCTTATTTGCTCAAGTGTTCGTCAACACTAATTGCTTAAGTCAAGGAAAATGCATTTCAGTTGCAGGACTGCTAAATTCATAGGGGAGGCATTACCCGTATGAAGAATGAATTTTGCCGAAGCAACAAAGCCATTATTTGCTGAAGCCAAGTATAAGACTGCTATTCCACATGTGGTCGCGATCCACAAGGGAGTTCCTAAACAAGATGAACTTGTTTTTCGGGTTTTGTTCAATATAGAATGCTTTTCTATATGAAATGATATCTTTTCCATCGCTTCAATGAAAAAAAAGACATTGTCTAGTGTACTTAGGGGTTAAAGGTTGGCACGCCTTAGGATGTGCAATTTGTGAGTTTTGTGCTCAATCTAAAATATTCTTAGGCTTGCTTGCCACGGAATATGCTTTGACTATTTCAAAGTGTGCAATTGTAAATAAGTGTAATATTCCCGGCACCAAAATAATTAGGCGGGATTTTTGTGATTTTTGCAGATGAATATTTAAAATTTGAATTTGAAAATATTAATTTGAAAACGTATCTTGGTGTAACGGTACTTACTGCGATTTGCTTCGTTAATGCGCGCCAAGGAGCCCCTGATTTGAATTAAATCGGGTTCCAACGAATAAAATATCTCGCCTTCAACTCTGGCGCATACCGCCGGTCTCTGGCGCAAGCCGCCGGTTCCTGGCGCGAACCGCGTGGGTCAGAATCGTGTATATCTTTGTAAAATTAGGAGAGAGAATGCATTTGGGTATTTTTCATCTTCTTCCTCTTTCGGCCGACGCTCTCTCCTTCTTCCTCCTCCATTGTTTTTGCTCATTGTTCTTGATAAGATCATCAACAACTCAAGTTCTTCATACCCGCACCATCATACAATGTAAGTAATCTTGTTCCTTGCTCATTATTTTCCATGTTTTTCTCTTGAATAAGCTTCATTTGCTTCGAATGGGGTTTCTTGAATTTGAGGAATGATTTGTTGCAATGTGTAGTTGTAATATGATGGAATATGATGTGTTTGGTGATGGGCCTGTTGAATTTTGACCCACATTACTTGAATGTAGTGGATTTGATGGAAATTTCTTAGAACCCTAATATGGAAAATTGGGATTTTGAGTTTGATTTTGTGGAACTAAAGTATAGAAGATGATATTTAGCTAGAAGGTTGTTTGAGTTTGATATTGTTTTGTGAATTTTTGTAAGAAATTGAATTGAGGTTGTGATAGTAATGAATTTTGGTTCTAAGCTTTGAAGTGGTCATTAAACACTTTGCTTAATGTAATATTTGAACTCTCGTCAAATGGTAATGAGCCGTTGTTTGGGTTATACTTGAATTTTGTACAAGGCGATACATAGTGTTAACTTGTGCATGTCAAATGGTAGGAGTTCTCGTCGTGGTGAGGCTAGTGCTTCCTATTCCCGGGGCAAGGATAAAGGGAAGAGGATTCGCACTCACGAATTTGATACGAGGAAGAGTGGATCGGAGATGCGCTCTCACGGGTCATATCAAGATCCGTCCTTTATCCTTGAGTTGGGTACCATGAAAAGCTCCGCCGTGGCATGGATTAGGGGATGTTTGTTTGGTCCTTTGATTGAGTTTTGAACAAGGGCCATAACGACAAGGTTTTGCTGCGAGGTTTACTGGAGAGGTTTTGGGATACCACCAACACTTTCCACATGCCATGGGGTGAGATGGCTATCACTCCTGCCGACTTTGCTGCAATTACTGGTCTTCCATTCTCGGGTGAGCAAATTCCTCTAGATGACAATCATGATCCAGCTTGGTTAGAGGAAATGGTTGGTCCTACTGTGGTTTCTCCCGGGTTTCGCTCGTCTCAGCGAAGTGCTAGTGTGGCTCCATACTCGCGCTTTGCTAATGTGTTGTCATCGAAGAAAGCACTAAAAGGGACTAGCAAGGACCAGCAAATTAGAATGTTCTTGGTATACTTTTTCAGCCACCATCTTTGCGGATAAGGCGAGCAGGATGCACTTTCATTGGGCCGCAGTGTTAGTTGATTTAGAGCAGTTGGGTTCCTGGAATTGGGGAGAACCTGCCCTGGCTACCCTGTACCTTCCTTTGAGATCCGGAGTTCAGCCGCCTCGAAGCCAGTCTAAGAAGGATAATCCCCAATTTGGCGATGCTACTTTGACGGGTTTGACAAGAGCTGTAGAGGTATGATCTTTGACACGATAATCTTTATCTGTCTATAATTATTGCACTCAGATCTTTCTGGTGAATTTCGCAGATTTGGTTTCATCATGCTTTTCCCAGCCTTAGTCCTGTGTGCACGGAGCCTTTGAGCCTTCCGACTGTATCGATATGGCGTCGTCGGGGTAGTCAACGAGTTTACCAAGATTTGCAAGAGTTTCGCATGGCCCTGGATGGTCGAGGTGAGAGGGAGGTACTGATCATTTCTTTACCTTGTGAATTCTCTGGTTCATTATTATGTTGTTCTGACACGTTTCTTGATACATAGGTGGTGTATAACCCATGGGGCGATCTAAATTCTTTGCCCTTGATGGTAACTGCCCGTGCATTTGGTGCTATCATGCGAGTGCTCGTTAGCCCCTTCGGTCTTGTATGGTGGCTAGGAGAGAGGCCATGGAGGCAAAACCTTTATGATGGAGGCTACTATGTCCCTGTGGAACCTCCAAAGTCCATGTTTTACTTGCATGGTATGCCCGAGGTTGCCATCCCGGTGCTTTGAGGAGGAATGCCCAGCCAAAATAGCTTGATGGAGGTAGACGAAGGCGCCTATCGTCAATTCCTGGGCCGACTGCGTTGATCATTGTAGGTAAATGACATATTCATTTTCGCCCTTGTCTTGACAATTTTCATGCTACTAATCGTCTTCTATGCTAGATTGTGCCTCGTGACTGTAGACACAGGGGCCCCGATCTAGGGAAATTAATCCACCTAGACTAGGTAAACCCATGTACCTACCCGCTAGGTAGTTGAATGCGCTTGCTATTGAACAAGAGTCGCCACCAATTTTATTTAAGCACACATATACATATATACTATTAGGAAAACAATTGGAAAACCCGTTTTATATTATCTTGTTATTAAGTGATTTAGATATAGTGAAAAAGCATTTGTATTCTCTTATATTGCTAGTGAGGAACAACACAAGGTTTTAAGCAAAGCAATTTGCACAACCAGAGACAAGGATTCGGGAACGAAATTTAAACCTCTACTCACTTAATGTATTCCAATATTATATGCCAAACCACACGGTTAATTTAACAACCTAATGCAAATTTACTATATTACTCGTCTTATTCACATGCAAGATTATTAGTTTAGCGATATTAAACACATATAAGAAAATAAAAGCAAATAAATTATTCTAGTGATCACTTAGTTAGTAGTCAAATTATAGGGTTTTATATGATAAAGACATGAATTAGAGCATAGGTGAGAAGAGAAGGTGAATTCATGATGAAGTTAAGGACGGAAAACCTACCTCGCTCCTTGCCAACTATTTGTC
The DNA here is from genome assembly GCA_900322385.1 of Pharnaceum exiguum. Lineage (NCBI taxonomy): Eukaryota > Viridiplantae > Streptophyta > Magnoliopsida > Caryophyllales > Molluginaceae > Pharnaceum > Pharnaceum exiguum. Next base: position 3,766 of record ONZK01001037.1, on the reverse strand, counting down.
CAAAAAGGACCTTTACATGCATACACGAGTTAGTAGACTTCAGGAATTATATCACTATTCTACATAATTGAAATACAAGAAAGAAACAAGAAACGAGGAGGAGATGGTGCCTTCGGGACCTTTACCGTATAATTAGCTTGGAAAACTCCAAAGATGGGGCGGGATGATGCTTGAGAAAGAGATTGTAGCCTTGAATATACTCCTTGTTTGAATGCTAGAATGCTAGTGCTAGTGCTAGTGTGTTTGTTTGATTTGAGAAGAGTATGTTTAAACTTGGTTGAAGTTTTGACTACTTAGGTGGAAACAAGGGGGGTATTTATAGGTGAAGGGTGAAGAATGGCCGGATTTTAGAAGAATATTTGGGTGAATATTGAAAAGATCCGAGTCAAAAATAAGTTTATTCGTAAAAGAGGCCTGGCGCCAACTGCCCTACCTGGCGGTTAAAAGGGTGGCCTTGGCTCTGTACAATACTATGCTTCTGTTTTGGTTTTGCAACCGCCAGGTAGGGATTGCTTCTATTCTTTTATTTTCCTATTTCTGTTTATACGGATCTATTCCTAATATATTTTAGGTAATTAATAAACTCGAATTTAGTCCTGAATATTCCGGAATTACGAACAAAAGAAGAGATTGCTTTTTCGCCAAGCAACATTTAATTAAATGAATACATAATTAAATGCATATTTAAATAATTAAATATTAAAAGGAAAAAGCTAGTGGATTGGGCTCATTTTGTGGGCTGATTTGAATAAACTAATTAATTAATAATTAGGCCATTGGACTAATACTAATTAATCGAAACCGAAGAAGGGAGATCAAGAACGTCATCACCAATGGTCAAGTAGATGTAATGAAGATTACTAACAAATTTCCTCCTTGTCCTAATGAACCTTTGAAATCTAAGCTTAGAGTTGAGGCGTTCCTTTTCTGCATGATGTGTCAATATTTCCTGGCGCACGGCTTTGGCGAATATTGTCGAAATACGGCTTCTTATATTATGTGCTGGAGCGAACTCTTCTTGGTTTAAGCAGGTTGAAATTCAACCCACAAGGTGTCTTTCTGGGAAGTCCGTTTCTTTTGCAGGTGACCTTTGCTCGAAGTTCTTTGTCACTCTTTTATTTGTTTGAAACATGAAGTAATGTTGCTTGTTCTTCCTTACAGGTCTGGCTTGTAAAGCATCTTGGAAGTTACTGTATTTCCGTAGTCATCCTCGTCGAAGTTTCGTTGAATGGAAGAAGTATATGGACTCTCTTTATTGGTGCCGGAAGAACAATAAATTCACGAGCTCGCCTTGATTTAAATTTAGTTACATCTCTGGTTCTCTATTTTTGCCTAAGTGCCCTCTTACGGGTTTTCAACTTAGCCACTCTTTTAACAGAAAAGCTGATAACAAAGTGAAAAAGAGAACAGAAAAATAACAGTCCAAAAAGCTTTACATATGTAACAGCATAGAACATTGGAAGAATAATTAGGTAGAAGTAAAAATAGATAATTTTTTCAGTTTAGTAGCGACTGAGCATGATAAAAGTTTGACAGACGGTGAACTTGAACATCATTTTCAAAATACAACTAAAATCTTGTTAACAATAAGTGGTTCCATCGACATGATGTGCGAGTAGGACTCCAGGGTAAACTAAATTTCTTTGCCTGCGAATTTGAAGGGGATGTTTCTCAAATTGTGTTAGGGTCGCTAAACAAGCTCAGGTCCTTTGTGCTCGCAGTATCATAAAAGGAACCTCGGTTCCCATCAATACACAGCAGGTCCCACGAACCAGGATCCTGCACCGACCGGCATTGCCCAGCTTCTTGATCGGGATACCAAATCGTGGAATTTCACTACTGTAAGAAGATGGTTTACTCGTTCCGCTTTCTTTATCTACAGAGGATGATGGCTGGATTTGGAGATTTTGTAAGGCGTTTTGGGGGCTGGATCTCCCTAAGTTGCATATCTTTGTGTGGAAGCTCTGCAACAAACGACATGGTTTGCTAAGGCTCATGGCGGAAGCAATATATCTGTAGGGGGAGGTACAAATAGCGGTTTTGCTGAGGCTATACAATTGGCCGTCTTAGCCGGAAGGGAAGTTGAAGTGGTCAGGCAACGAATACACCAAAATATCCTTTCCTTATTCATGTTCTATAGTTCTAGTTCCTAGGTTGTTAGTTGAAGAAGCACACACACACCTTGGCCATTAGAGCCAGGCGTAGGGACTTCTGTAAAAAAAAAAAGAAGAAATATCCAAACAGTATGTGCTTATGCAGATTCGAACCCCAGACCCGCAGCAAGCGAGAGTACAGCAGTCACTTACCAGCACTCCAGAGATACTAACTTGATAGTAAATGTTAAAATATGTAATTACTCCTGGGAGTCCAGCCAATCAGTGCGAAGGGGTGCAAAACTTTGGAGAGGCATAACTTTGCATGAACTCAACCAAATTAGACAAATGAGGTATGTTTTTGGGGCATCTGTTGAAGGGGAATCGGGCTGCACAGGTCCGGTTTGCAGAAAACCGGCGTAGGGTTGTTTTTGAGGCTTGTTTTGGGCCGGACACTTCAGAAGGGCGTAACTTTGCGCTCGGTTGTCGGAACGGGGCTTTTTTTTTTTTGAAATCGCATAACTTTTCGAGATCTATGCGATGCAAATACCCGAAGGGGATTTGTGTGCTCAGAATCTTGAAATAACCCCTTATTTTGGCTGCAAGCTCAAATTCATGATTGAAAAACAAAAAAAATGCAACTCACTACTCTACCATTAATGCGATTCTAAATACTAGTATTCTAAATAAATGTGTGTTGAACAAGTAATGAAAACAGAAAAGAGGTGCAGAGCAGAGAAGGAATGGTTGATGAATTTATTGATAATAATCTGAATGCCAAATACAATTCATACTCTCTCATTTTGTTGTTACACACTAAATGACAAAAACAGCTAACAGAATTCACAGACGGACTTATCAGCATTTGTTATTACCAATCACTGGGACTCATGAGTTATAAGCATTTGTTATTACCTCGATCAATCTCAATTTGATAGTTCCACTTCCTCCATTTTGTGTATCATATCAACCTTTCAGTATATGCAAGCCAACCAGGGCCGTACCGGGCAATTTAAGGCCCTGTGCAAGATTAAAGAAGAAGCCCTTTAAAAAGTTATATTAGCAAGAATAACCGTAAAGTGAATGACATATTAGGCTAGTACCAAATCGCAATCCCCCTTGTAAAATCTGCTTAATGACTATCAATTTAACTGCTTTCGTCACAATTTATTTTTTCATAGTTTTAACTTTAATTTCTACATTTCCCTTCTATATTTGAGGCCCTCCCAAAGTGAGGCCCAGTGCAAAGGACCATGCTGCACTGGGTACCCCAACGGCCCTGAAGCCAACCACAATCTCCATTTTGTGTATAAGCAAGCCAACAACATTCTTGGCTAACCAAAGGAGTTCCATTTCCTGCATCACCTACGTCGATCAATCTCAAATGATAGGTCCACTTCCTGCACTTATCAAGGAGACCCTGGAGAATCTGCCTGCACCTATTCCATACGCCTGCTGGTGGATTGCTCACATAGGACTATGCCTCCTGGGTGTCAGGTGATGGTGAATTGAGTTTGGAGTAAGAAGAACTTTAGGAGTTTGGAGTAAGAAGAACTTTAGAAGCTCTAGTGGGTCTGACAGGAGTAGACATCAAAAGTGCACAGCAGTCATACTGGGGTTTTGTGAGCGATCTGTTAGGAATTTGCGTATGGTATCAAAAGCAAAGTTGTAAA
>ONZK01001035.1:58446-74652 GCA_900322385.1 Pharnaceum exiguum | reverse complement strand
TGAGAAAACGGGGAAAAAATAAATAAAATTAATATAAAAAAATACAGTGCAATATATGATGTTACTAATGTGCACCACATGATTTCTACAAACAACTAATGGTTCAATGGTTTTTGGGCTTTTTTCAATTAGAAGGTCTGGGTTCAACTCTAGTGCCTTTTTTTTTTAAAAGTGCACCACATGACATTTTCCCTGGCTTCGCTGCTGCTCTCTTAGTATATAATTAATTAATAATATAGAAAAAGTTATAAAGATTACGGCCTTACTGTAGCTCCAATTCTTATGTACATATACGTTGGTACTTTTTGTCAAAGCTTTAAAACACAATTCTATTAGTCAACTCATAAATACCATTAGTCAATATCCTATTGTTCGCCACAATTTCACTATTGTAAGGCGGCATTCCTAACACTTGTTGTATTGTTAAGTCAAAAATATACTCGTCACCAACGTCCTAAACTAGTTGTCGCGTTATGTAATTACACTACAATGTACGGAGTAAACAACTAGTCATTGACCAATCATCAATCATCAATTAATCATCATCATTATATTCCAAACCCCAAAGACATACTTCGTATTTTCTCTTAGGCTGTCTTTTGTTCGTATGTTGTATTATATTTCAGTTTTTTCATTTCAGTTTTATAACTTTATTCGGTTCAGTTCAGTTTTTTTCATTCCTCAGTTATAACATTTATAACATCAACTGCATTCAGAATTTTGCAGTTGAGTGAAGTTTTTTTTTCAGTTTGTGCATCTGTTTAGTTCAGTACATAGTTTTTAATCACAAGCTGTATTAATATACTAGTTAGTCAAACAATGAAGTTGTATGTATAAATGTATAAAACGAAATTGAAGTATACCGAAAACGTATAAAACGAAGGAATGCAAGATGATAATCTTACTATTATATAAAAGAGAAGCTGGGAGAGAGAAAATATTAGCTCTAACCCCCATTAATAGGGAAAAAATAATACATGTATTTATTTGATTGGTTGAAGGAGGTGAGGTGGTGATGACATGTTAAAAAAAGACATGTCATTTCGTTCATCAAACATTATATTTAATAACATATCGTAAAAAAGAAAAAAAGAAAAAATCAAATTTTCAAAAAATGAATGCTTGGGCGCCAATCATTCGTATATACGTCTTCCTCCCACAAAGGCAACAAAATAAGAGCCTTTCCTACTACTGATACTAGGAGAGTTATTTTAGGAGTCTATATTCTAGGATATGGAAAAGATTTACACTTTCCCTTCATTCTTAGACTCCTGATCAAGAATGAGTATCAAATAACAACTCCCTCCCAAATTTGCTCAAGATATACAACCTTCGTTTGAATACTTTTAAATTGTCAGTTTTAAATTTTACGATTACCATAATTATTGGAGTAATTTTATTTTATTTATGCTATCTATCAGTTTTTTTTTTTTGAGAGCACTATCTATCAGATTTTATGGAAGAAGATAATCAAAGATTTTTTATGGGAGTATCTTCATTCCCTAATCCCCCTCTCAACGATAACTGCATTCCCCAAAAACTCTCAGTCGACTACTTTTACTCTCATCCATCTCCATTTAAACCACAACCCCACCAATCTTTCCTATCTTTTATCCCGTGTATTTCATGATATTGTACTAATCTTTTCTTTTATAATTTTTTCTCCAGGATATTATTGAAGTGTATGAAGATTCAAAAAAAAAGTTAGACAAGGTAACCCTCGGTAAAAGAAAATTTTCACCTTATTTTCAATATTGGTATTGAATCGCATGTTGACATGTTGTTGAAGCCACATGGTTATGAATTTTTGTTTTGCTCCATATCAATAAAAGGAAAAAACAAAGTGATAAAATTTAAAGGTACCACCATATCTGTCAATCCCAATATATCTCCTCCATTTTCCTACTGTACGTTCCCCCTTTTTTTTTTGATGGCAAGGTCCCCGAAGGAACTTAGGTTGTATTAATCGAATTAATAAAATCGTTACACGCCAGATCAACTATCTCACCTCCCCTCCCCTTCCTCCTATGTCTTTCGATTTTATCCTTCTGCTAATATGGAACCAATTGTATTATCGTCTTTATTTTTTATTTTCAGGAATTCAGTTTGGAATTGGCAATCAATTGAAGAATTATCATGCCAGTGGTGAGTTTGTCAATTTGGTGTGATTATTATCGGTTATTTGCTTCTTTTTTTTTTAGTTGTTGTATGTGCCAATATATTGCTCTAATATGTTCTTATTTCGTTTGATGGGATTTAGCAGTGTGATTATTTCAAAGTTCATTTTTCTGATACGTTTTTCAAAATTTTCATGTACTGTTTTGAATCTTTTTATTTAGAATTTGAGATTATATAGTTTTATGACAAATTGGGAAAAGGGCATAATGCTTGCTGTGACAATTTCAAATGAATTTGGCCAAATTGTGCACAATTTAGAGATGGGGTTTCACTTAAATATCAACGTTGTTTGATGATGGGCATGGCAGTTCTATCTTAGTTGTTGAATTTGATGATCTGATCATCTTTCTCTCACAACATTGATGCTGCATTTACGCTTGGATGAAAATAGTTTCAGGTAGTAACTGCTAGGAAATAACTTCAATAATCCTATTGCTCTCATAGTGTTAATTGATAAGTAGATATGTCACTATTCTAAATTCTTAAGGTATTCATCAATTTTAACGGTATGTACAATGCTTTTCTTTGAATGTGGAAGGATAAACAAATTGTAGAGTGCAGCACACCTAAACCTTTGAACTTCCAGAACAAGTGTAACCAATAATATGGAGGTATTTCTTTGGTTGATCTAGGCAGAATGTTTCGGGTAGTTTCATTTGAGATTGGTGTTGTAGGTGAATTGGTCTCAGCCTTAGATAGGCATATCGGTATAGAATTTTCTAGACTATAATTAGAATAAGGCTGTTATTGATGTTGAACTTTTGGTTATTTTTATTTTGTGTGTACATATGGTAGTGCAGCTTAATGAGAATTGTCGATGCTCACAGAATAGGTTTATGGAAGGAAGGATGCGAAGTCAGAGAAGTTGCGTTTGACGTTGTTGCCTTCTGAATGGTAATCTATCAATATTTTGAAGTTTCTTCTTTTAATTGTTTTGATTAGTAGCATATTCGTTCCCAAGTGTTGTTTATTTGTCAAATTTTTTCTACTAATTGAGCTCTTTATAGACTTTCAGTTTGAATGTAACATATGGTTTTCATTTATGATGTTTGAAGTTAGAAATTGAAATTGAATTGATTGTGCTTTTCATTGAGTGTACTTTTCTCACATTGATTATCGAGACATGGCTGAGAGAAGAGATGAGGAACAGTGGTGTGAGATGATTCATTTTAACCTGGCTAATCCTACATGTTGGATCACAAATTTCAAACTTCTAGCAATACTCAAAGGACTGCGCCTGGCTTGGACTGAGGGGTGTCGATGAATTGAATCAAAGACGGTTTCTGAGCTTGCGAAGGATTTTTTATTGTTATTAAAACCTCTGCAGCCACACAAGCACATTATCATTTTTTTTTTTTTGAGATAAGCACATTTTCATCTGATCAAGCAATTTAAGACCTTATTAACAAACCCAGATGGAGGATACACATTGAACATCATTATAGAGAGGCAAATAGAGCCACGGATTGGCTAGCAAATCATCTTGTCGATACAGGAGAAGATGGCAGTGCTCGGCTATGCTCCATTGGAAATTTGTAGAATGAAGTCCGAGGATCTTGCGGGAGTCGTGTGGTCGAGAATCACAAGGCGTTAATTAGGAGTGTTCCTTAGTAATAAGATTAGCTCAGTTGTAGCTGTAGTTTATTTTCAACTTTGTCATTTTGCTTCGTAGTTTGTTATCTGGGTTCTTATCCCTCAATGTCTATCAACAAAAAAAAAAATCAAATCTTTGAGGATGTTGTTTAGCTTCAATAGTTCAAAGGATTCTATTGCAATTTTACTATGACTTATATTTCAGCTTTTGAATAGTTTTAGTACGATACGTTTAGCAACAATAGCTATCATGTCTTTATAGTTTGAAACAGGAACATTTAAATTCATGTGTGTTCAAGGAAGCATAAGAATCGTCTTCTGAAACTTTGCTCGATAAGTTTCTTAGTGTTATCAAAGGAAGCTCAACCCAATTTTAGTAATGAAGTTGCAAGGGCATCCACCCACCCTTAAAAAAAAAAAACATAACTTAAACTAACATATAGACTCAAAAAATAAAATATAAAAAAATTATCGCATGTTGTAATACGGGTTCAAAATATAAATTAAATTAATCCAACACCTAACAGAAAAAAAAACACTATCAAATAACCAAAGAACAAAAAAGAAACTATTAAAAATCCCGTCCTGTAGTACGGGTTCCAACCAGTAATTAATAAGGGTAAGAAAGTGAAGTATACCGAAAACGTCTGCGACGAGGAGAACGGCAACTTTAGAGTCAGGAGAACCAGAATCATAACATTTTAGGCCGCCGATGTCCTCCACGTGTCCTGCTCCACTGCTTGGGTCCAATGTTGGAGGGTTCGAGCAGCACTGTGTTCCTGACATTTTGTACTGTACTTGCCAAAGGATACTTGTCACTTGTGTACTTGTGTTAAGACTGTTGGTGACTTGGTGCCTGGTGGCCTATATATACGATGAAGTTTTTTTTATCTGGAAGTCTGGAACGAATAGTACTAGTATCTTGTTCTTGTTTTACCGCTTTTATGCCGTTGCGTTTGACTGTTTGTTTAAGTGAATCGTTTAATGGTGTTAGGTTCAGATTATTATAAAAAGCAGTAATAATAATAGTAAAATGGTGGCTTAAGTTGACTACTATTAATAATTATTTTTTTGATGGGGTTTAATTGATTGTTAATGGGAACTATTGTAATTGAATATTGAAGGCTTAAAGCCTTAAACAGAAAAATGAAAAAGTTGCGTAAGTGATGATGTCAAGTTGTCAATAGTCCTTTGGTCCTTGGTACTGAATTGTGTGTTTTTGACTAGTCTGGCCTCCAATACTAGACGATTAATAAAGGTTTAGTTAAAAACAAGCTTACTTCAGTATCTATGGAGGTGAGCTAAGTTAAAGTTAGTCTACTTCGATAAATTTTGGTGAAATTAGCTCTTTTAGTTGGTTAGCTTTGATTTGATTTAGCTTCAAGTAGCAAAAGTAAAGCCTACCAAATTCAACGTAGGATTTTAAAGCTTGCTCACATGAACTGAATTCTAAACAAACGTAAATTAATGCTTTTTTTAACTCAATTCGATCTCGTTCGTCTGATGATCACCTCTCTGTTTTGTTCACTTCTATAGTCTACCACAGCGCGCATGATGAAATAAGTTAAGAGAAAATTTTACAAAACATCAGTGTTTGTTCCACTTTTGCACAAAATTGACTTTTTCTTGTTCTTTCAAAGCAAGATACAAAAGTTGACTCATTTTTTTAAAAAAAATTATACTTTTGATCATTTATAAAATCTAAGGATCAAATTACCCCTAATCGGATGTATGACACGTGGCAATGTGTTTGATAAACGATTGTGATTTAATATACTTGTTTTTTGTGATTTAATTTTAGCTAACTACTCTGTCTTCATCCCCATCTTCCAGTACCGCACAGGTCCACAATCGGCTCTCTAGCTCCTTCATGTACCCCTTGATACCACCAAAACCACTTTTGTTTAGTTCTTAACATATCACACACTAGCCAACACCCTGTAAACACACTTGAAATCGTAAAATCGTATGGTCAAAGTAAATATGTGAAATATATCCTTTTGAGGAGGAGAACCTAACCTTTTTATGTATCTCCAAAACAAAAAATGGTGAAGATGAGCAATTCGAATGGGTAAAATTGTTGTGAATAATCCCTACTTTGGCCGAATATTTCAAAATAATCTCAACTTCAAAAATTGCTGAGAATAATCCATACTTCAACCCTTGTAGCCCAGAATGATCCCATGACATTTTAAAATATGTCAAAATGTAAAATAAAACTTAAATAAATCGTTTATGGTTATGAGGGTATTATTTCCATCAATTTTTAAAATTAGGATTATTTTCAGCAATTTCGCCATTAGAATACCCAACAAAGTAAATGCAGATTTTCAGGTACTGTCTTCTTCTATCTTCAAGCCCAATCCAAATCCAATCCAGTCCAGTCCAGTCCAAATCCAAGAAGCCCAAGTCCCCCACAAAGGCCTAAACTTGCCGCGAGAAACATAAAAAATGACTAAACACTCCAGTACGCCATAATTTTGAAGTTTGAACACTTTAGTACTTCACACACCTTTCCTTTTCACCAAGTCACAACATCCTTCCCCAAACGACATCGTCAAAAACAACCACAACATCAAAACGACGTCGTTACATTTGATCATGAAAAACTGAAAACCCAACAAAACAAAACAAAACTCTTCTCATATGTCTCCCTCCGGTCCCCCCCCCCCCTCCCTTGTAATGTCTTGTCAAAATCCTCGTGAACCTTAAAACATAACCTCTCCACTCCACTCTCTCTGTTCTGTCTTCTCCTCATTGGCAAGGGTTTTGGTAGGGTTTATATATTATCTCTTAACACTCAAGTACTACTCAACCGACAATTACATACATACAATTATTACCAAAAAAGAAAAGAAAATATGGGTTCTTTGGAGAATGGTGAGGGGGACAGAGAGAGGAATGCTGCTGCTGCTGCTGCTGAGGAAGTAGAAGAGCCCATATTGATGGAACATTCACAGAGGTTCTGTATGTTCCCTGTTAGGTACAACCAGCTTTGGGAAATGTATAAAAAGGCTGAGGCTAGCTTTTGGACTGGTATTATTTTCTCTTTTTTTTATCTTGTGGGTATTTTTTGTATTATTGTTTGTGTTGTTGGGTATGTTTTTTTTTGGGGGGTTGTTTTGTTGGCAAATGTTGGGTATTTGGCATAATTCATAGTTTGATAATATTATTCAGTGATTTTGTCATGTGGGTATTTTTATTTAGCCCTTTTTTTGCTGTGTTGTTTGTTTCCCATTTTTTGTGCTACAATTTATTTTTTCTTTTCTTTTGAATGTTTTTTTGTTGTGTGGCAATATGTTTTGCTTTTATTTTATCTGGGTACCTTTTGAATTTTCATATTATTTTTTTCAGTGGATTTTGATTAATTGTTTTGCAGTGTTGTTTGTGTGGGTAAGTTTCTTCCGAATTCGTACATGTAGCTCTTATTGAAATGTGGTGTGTGTGTGTCAGTGTGCGTGAATGATATGGATAAGGATATTGGAAAGTACAATGAACTTTGTTGCACATGATTGAAGATTCTGGTATATATAATGTGGCAATAGAGCAACTGCTGAGCATTATTTAAGAATGTTGATACTGTTTTAATATTGTTTGAAGAGCATTCTTTAATGTTTCTTTATGAGCTAGGGAGTTAAATAACCAGAAATGGGAGATTCTGGTAGCACGTGCCAAAGGAAGTAGCTGCTGCTTGAAAATGCTTTAGAACTCTATCAAAAAAGCAAGATGTGTTATGATTTTTGAAGATTCATGTCCTTAGCACCTGCTCATTATGTGTTTGTTCAAGGGGTATATCGGTCATTTTATTTAAAAATCTTAAAGTGTGAGGCGCGATTCTGATTCCGATACGATGAATTATCTGGGATGGATGCAGTTGTTTACGAGTTTATACTCGTATGCATATTGCTTTTTTCGTCATCATTCGTGTTAGATAATGACCTTATTGGTAATGTGCAAATCAGTGGGTGAATCTATGGTTAGTCCTTAGTAGGCTTGAAGAAATTAGTTCTTTAGCTATCATTTTTCGTACTATTTAGGAGAGGTGGTTGGTTAACAAGTTTCTGCTTTAGTGAGTTTCTGTGAACTGTATCCTGGGTGGATTCTAGATGGGCAAAAACTCGTGGTTATGCATTGTAGTCATCTGTTCACTTGTGTAAATAAGGTTATCGACAAGAACAGATAGTTGTTATACTTAGGAATGCGACATCGCAATCAGAAGTAGATTATTCCTCCAAGGTTTTGTGTTCCTTCTCTCTTTCCCCCTTTTTTGGCTGTGTGTTTTCTGACTAGAATGCACATCACTGGTTCTGCTTGTCTACTCATTCCTTTCTTGGAGGTCTGTTTTCAGTGTTTGCCTTGTCTCTATAGTTATTACTTATGCTTGTTTTTCGTTCTTAATTCCAGCTGAGGAAGTTGATCTCTCCTCTGATCTGCAGCAATGGAATGCTCTTTCAGATTCAGAGAAACATTTTATAACTCATGTGCTTGCCTTTTTTGCTGCATCTGACGGGATTGTGTTGGAGAATTTGGCTGCCAGATTTTTGAACGATGTTAAAGTTGCTGAGGTAAATGGCCGTCCTGATTATCTTTGTCTCTGTAACTTTTATTTGGCCAATGATAATTAGATAGGAGCAATCAAAAGACGTCTAACTAAAGAGGAAGCACAGTTTTACCCATGATGTTATAAAAATGTTTAGAGGTAGATGATCTGAGTAAGGAGGAATTGCCTCCTGGACATTGAAAAAGCTTAGATGGTAATGGAATTTGCCATATTTGGGGAGGAAACAAACGCTTCTTGAATGGGACCAGACTGCTATGAAGTGTACCAGACAATTTGCCCAGTCATAATACAAGTTATACGATACAGTTTTAAGTAGGTAGTGTCTGCAAAAAGTAGTAATTCACGCATCAATTTTATTTACAGGGCTTTAATTTGATGTGTACCTTCTCTCTTGTTGAGACTGACTGCCTAAAATACTGAAACTTTTCTTGGATAGGCCCGGGCTTTCTATGGATTTCAAATTGCTATGGAGAATATACATTCTGGTGAGATTTTGGAGCTGCTTGAGTCATTATTTTACGTATTTCACATAGCTAACTGTTGTTTGTACTTTTGCGTGTTGTCAGAAATGTACAGCTTGTTATTGGAGACATACATTAGAGATTCGAAAGAGAAGGAGTACTTGTTCAATGCCATAGAGACAATTCCATGTGTGACAAAGAAGGCAAACTGGGCGTTGAATTGGATTCAGAGGTAGCATTTATTTCTTACTTGGTTTTTGTACCTTGCTACTTGAACTTGCTATGCGTGGTTCTCAATAAAAAAAGAAAAGAATAGAAGAGACAGTTCTGCTATTTTCTATTGCTTAAAGCAAAGTGAAGGGTGAAGTACCTGTATAGAGGTCTGAGAGATGATATCAAGAGCGTATTATTGACTATTATTCTTGGTTGTAAAAGGTGCAACCGCGCAGGGTGCACAGGGTCCTAGGCTCCTAGTGCCTTTTGTTTTTCGCAGTGGCAAGTGAAAAAAAAAAAACAAACAGATGGTGACAGTTGCTGTATAGCGCCCCTTTCTGTTGCCTCACCTAGTGCACTTGGGTGCGCCTTTGGCCTTCGGCTAATCTAAGGCACAGACCCGTGCTGGTCATCTCATGCCCCAAGTTTTTTCCCTCTCTTTTTTTTTTTTTTTGTAAATGGAGGTAGATTTGACAGAGGGAAAAAAAACAGATGATGACAGTTGGGTTTTGAGGCGCGCCTTTTGCCTTAGGTGCTCTAAGGCTAATCCTAGGCGCTTTTTTCCCGGCAACTAAGTTTGGGAAAAAAACAAGGATGGTGACACGTGTCACCATATGGTGATAGGTGGCTTTGAGGCGCATCGCCTTGTGTGTCTAGGTGCGTCTAGTGGTAGTCTTGGGCTCATAGGTTAGAGCTTACCACAGTAGTTCCTAGGCTCACTCTTTTTAAAATTAAGATGCAAGTCATATTTTTCACATTTCATTACAAAAATGCTGGGGTGGGATTTCATTTCGGTGGGTAGAAGTATGCTAATGTTTGTATCGTGAGAAACAGCTTTTGTTCCTGCGTATTTTCTCTTGTGTGTTAGCTGTTGTTTATATTTGGTTTTCTATGTTGAAGAATCCGGGTAGGTCAGTAGCCTAGTTACACTCTACTAGGCTTAATCCTTTTTATTATTCTAGTTTTTTGATTGCTCTCTTATGTTGTGTGCAGTTCAAATTCTTTTGCAGAGAGACTTGTTGCTTTTGCTTGCATTGAAGGGATCTTCTTTTCAGGAAGGTGAACTTCATTTGTTCCTGTTTCGAGATTTTGTAATTTTGCATCCTTAATAATGTTAAGCTGACTTATCATATGAATGTTTCAGCTTTTGTGCAATATTTTGGCTGAAAAAGAGAGGCTTGATGCCTGGTTTGACATTCTCAAACGAGCTTATTTCCCGGGATGAAGGCCTGCACTGTGATTTTGCTTGTATTCTGTACAGGTCTTATGCTCACCCTGTACTATTGTTGTCTCACTTACTCATATATTCCCATTCCCTGTTTTGTTTTGTCATTGTAATGCAATTTTAGAAAGATTATGCCTGCTGTACTGAACCTCATCGCTGCATTATTGCTTAGGTTCCATATATGTGTAGTGGATGCCTTCCTTCATTTCACATTTTCCTTTTAAGTGCTTAATTTTGTTCAAACTGCAGCTTATTGCAGAAGAAGCTGCAAGCAAAAACAGTTCGACAAATTGTCTGCGAAGCTGTTGAGATTGAGATAGAGTTTGTATGTGATGCACTTCCTTGCAGTTTAATTGGCATGAATGCTGCCCTCATGAGCCAGTATATCAAATTTGTTGCTGATCGCCTATTGGTATGATGATTGACATATAAAATCCAGAATACCTCATTTCCGTCGCACATAATCTGTCATTGGATAATTTCTTAATATGTTCCTGTTGCAGGTTGCCTTAGAGCAGGAGAAGGTGTACAATGTAGAGAACCCATTTGATTGGATGGAGTTCATATCATTGACGTGAGTATCCTGACTATAGTTTGTAAATTAGTGCTATAAACTATTAAGCTTGGCAGGAATTACTCTGCATGCAAATCACCAGTACATGTAGCTGGAGTAGTCATATAATACTACGAATTTTGTACAGAGTTCCAATTGGGTTGTGGTATTTTTATTTTGGAGCTGATGCCGTTCTACCTTGTTTAAATTCCGTCGTGTTGATAAGTGAATTCCATTTCTGATGAGTTTTTTATTTATTTGGCGACATCATGCAGCGGTAAGGCAAACTTCTTTGAGAGAAGGGTGGGCGATTATCAGAAGGCTTCTGTTATGTCTAGTCTTAAGGAAGGTAACAAAAACTTCGTCTTCAACCTTGATGAAGACTTCTAGGCATTGCGGAAGAAGGCCATCCACTTTGAGGCTTCAATTATTTCCGTTTATACCAACCCTAGAAATTCCATATCTCAAGTATAAGTTGTGCTTAGTAGTCTCTTCATCATAATTTTGACTACCCACTAGTTGTTGGATATGTACATCATTCGGGTAGTGTTGGTGATGTACACTTATATCCCCTGTCTGGCATATCGTTCTCCTTGCCTTAAGAGCTTTATTTATGATTATATACGGCGGTGGGGAAATTTGCAATAAGGCAGCAGAACATTGTTCTGTTGGTCTGATTTTATGGAATTGTCCATATTTATTTCGATCCTCACTTCTTGGTTTCATGTACTCTTTGGGTACTTGATGTTACAGGGTGTGTATGGAGCTATGTATTTAGTGTTCTGATGTTGGTGCTCTCGAATTGTATTTCACAAGTGGCCGAATTTGTTGTTCGCCTTTGAATACTGCAACACAGTTTAGTAGCTCTCTCTGTCCTTTCATCCTCATTTCTTCATCCATGCATGTTGCCGCCGTTTATGAAAGCGAGTAAGCTTAGAGCATCCTCATTGATGGGCCATACAGGAAAATATATAGGCCTTGGAATTTTTTTTGAGGATACTTTTTTTGAGGACACTTTATGAAACAGTAAAGGGCTAAAGGCTATTGAGCTATTTTTTGAGAATTGAATCATGCTTTGTACTGTAATTTAATTTTCTGAACCGAACTTAAACTGTAGTACAACTCGTCAAACAGAGAAAACTCAATTTGAAAATGGCTTGACCGTACAAAGAAAACACAAATCAAACGAGAGCTGACCGACCCACAGGGAGGCAGACTGATAGACAAGTCAGTGAGACTGAAAAGACACAAGTCTAAACCTCACCGACACCACCGCACGTTTTACACAAGTGTCAAAACTGTGTCACTATCAGTCTGCTCCCCTCACAATCCCAGTAGTAATAATAATAACACAACATAAACAGAAGTAGTACATTAACAAAGTTACGAAATGAAGAAGTCTCCCTCTCCCACGCTAATCTGCGCGCCAATATGTGCAGCCACAGTGGACACAATGCTAGACGAAATGCACAAAGCTAAGGACGCTGGTGCTGATCTCGTTCAACTCCGCCTCGATTTCTTGACCGTCTTAGACCCTCCAAGTGACATCCCTGCTTTAATCTCTGGGTCTCCTCTCCCCACCCTCTTCACCTTCAGGTTCGCCTTTTCTTTGAGTTCTTATTAATTATCCACGTACAATGTAGGCCCCGTTCATCTAGGATGAAATGTCGTGTCGGAAACTCTCAGACACTAGGAACGTATCGTATTCCTTGTTGGAAACTTGTACCTACTCCTGTTATAATTTGTTAATTATTTTTCGTATATGTCTTTGACATGAACTCTTCTTTTTGTGCCAAATCAATCAAGAATTGCATTGCTATGGTGATACTAAATTTGTAATGTTTGTTATCACTTTGTGGAAATTGTGACATTCAATGTGTCATTTTTCCAATTTATAGAACACCTACTTACATTTCCGCGTTTCTATGTCTCGCTTTAATGTGTATCAGTGTCCGTGCAATAGGAGTAACTGTTGGAGTATGTGGTGGCTTGTGTCCCACGTTGATCATTTGTAGAGGCCTTGAGGTGTTTATAAGGAAGTGGGTGCCCTCCACTCATTGTTAATTGGTTTTGTGTTGGATCCTCACAAGCTTATAACACCTCTACTTGGGCCCAATTTAACAGTAACACATCAGATTGACAGCATACATACATGTAGTGAAAGGAGTATAAAGTAAAAGGGACTTCATATACCACTTTTCTTTTCCAGGCCAAAATGGGAAGGCGGTCAGTATGAGGGTGATGAGAACAAGAGGTTGGACGCGCTTCGGTTGGCTGTGGAGCATGGAGCTGACTACGTTGACATTGAACTTCAGGTGTTTGTTGATAACTGTACTCATAACCTAGCTCCTTGAATAGTCTAATACTCTAATTACTAGAACTTATTGAGGTAATAGATTGAGAAAAGTAGAATACTAGAAACTGTGTTCATATAATGCATAATTGACTCCAAGATTTGCGTGTAGGCTAATGCTTCAAACATAGTCACATCTCCTTGCCACTTGGTAAAGGTCCGTGCCGGCCGACCCCAAGTGGATTTGGGACTAAGGCCTTTTGGTGAAAAAGAATAATAAGAATTGGATTGGATTACTAAGAATAGAAGATATGTAGAGAAGTAGAATAAAAGGTAGTGTGATTATACTTCTAAACAAGAATTTAAATTGTGGTTGGGAATACTGAATCGGTGGTTTGGGGTATATTCGGGTGTCGTGGAACGAATAACTGAGATGTCACGCCAATTTTTACAACCTTGCTCGTAAATCTGAACCAATATTTGTCTTAATTTACCCCTAATTTGTGTATATTCTTGTAATTGTAGGTTGCAAAAGAGTTCAGCAATTCTATTTTGGCAAAAAAGCCCATCAACTTCAAACTTGTTGTCTCTTGTCATAATTATCAGAATACACCGGAACTTGAAGATCTTGAGAATCTTGTCACCAGAATACTAGTTACAGGGGCTGACATAGTGCATATCTCGACAACAGCAGTTGACGTTTGTGACGTTGCCCGGATGTTCCACATCACAGCAAATTCTCGAGTGAGCAATATTCATCTTACATGTCATTTTTCATACTCAACATGCTTGTCTATGCTATTTTGTGCATTCTTTCTGATCTCCAGTGTCTTGATATTTAGGATGTTGTGCGTTTTTAGTTCAGGTGGATGGTATATTATATGACCCCATTTGGCCCCAAAGCTTTGAAAGTGAAATCATAGTGGTTTTCCTCTCAGAATACTAGCTTAGTCCTTAGTATATCAACTGCATGAACATATCTTTATGGTTAGAAATGCAATCAGGGTTGTTAAAAACGAAGGCAATATGATATATTAAGCTTGATTTATTAATACAGAGATAATTTTTCTTGTTCAAAAACGTTGGATGACCTGTCTTTTGGGTGTTCTCATTGTGTGTTGACGTTGATTAATTTCCACTTCCTCATTTATACCGGCCATGGCATGTTTTCTCATGCTGTTCATTCGTTTTATTAATAGTTTTTCTTCTGTAGTTGATCTCTTTTAGCTGCTGAAAAGATATTGGAAAATGTTCAGGTACCTGTGATAGGACTTGTGATGGGTGAAAGGGGTTTAATTTCCAGGATTCTTGGCCCCAAATTTGGCAACTATCTTACCTTTGGGACAATTGAACGGGGAAAAGTTTCAGCTTCTGGGCAGCCCACAATCAAAGATTTGCTAGACTTGCACAATTTTAGACAAATTGGACCAGGCACTAAAGTATTTGGAATTGTCGGCAATCCGGTTATCCATAGCAAATCACCTGTCTTATATAATGAAGCTTTCAAGGCTGTTGGGTTTGGTGGTGTCCATGTTCCATTTCTGGTGGACAACGTTCGAAGATTCTTCTCCACTTATTCATCTCCAGATTTTACTGGATTCAGGTTTAGTATCTTGCAATAGAGCTTTTGAATACTGTGAACGAAGGAACTCTTAATTTATTTTGCATGTGGTTGCTCATAACAGCCTTGAAAGCTTGGATTCTATGCAGTTTGGGCCTATCTTTTAAATGACCCTCTACCAATTTAGTAGTTCACTGATCAAAATGTCATGTTGATAAAGATAAAAGAAGGGTATTCCTTTGGTCTCCATTTAATTCCTTTTGCCCTTTCAGCAACTGTTTACGTGCTCAAATGGGCAAATGAGAACTCAAAGTCCTTTTTGAAGTATCTTAGGCATATTTACATCAATTTCTTCGTCTATAGATATGAGTTTCTTTTTTCTATTATGTCAAATCTGATCTAAATTTTGTCCTGGAAGTGGCAAGGAAATAACTTATCCGCAATAAGCTTTTCTCTTCTACTTCGTGAATATTCTAACGTGATGTCACAGTTGCACAATTCCTCATAAGGAGTCTGCCCTTGAATGTTGTGATGAGGTTGATCCGGTGGCTAAGGTATTTATTTATTCAATTAGCTAGACGCCCTATGCTATTTGGAGTTAGAAGCACCTAGAGAAATTTCTTTGGAAATTGACTAGCTTCTGTTGATATTTTTTGAATTCAGACAATTGGTGCCGTTAATTGTGTTATTAGGAGAGCAAATGATGGCAAATTGATAGGATTCAATACGGATTATATAGGTGCCGTCGTTGCCATTGAGAATCGAATAAGAGGTTCTCTTCCTCTCTTTCTACCCCTTGCCGCTTCTTATAGATAAAAATGGGTGAATAGACTTTGACCATTTTGATTTATATGTTAAAACTTTGTTTGTTATTATCAATGTCTGGAGCAATGCCTTGATTAATATTTTTTTTCCTTTGAGGGGAACTAGTAATGTTTCTTGATCAAACATCAGTATTTCTCTTTCATTTTACACACTATTACTAGGGCATTTCCCAGTTAAACATTCAAATAATTAGATAACTACCAAACTTCCCACTAATTCTACTATTTACATTGTACTTTATCATTTGCACCATACATCAAATGTGTTTGCGATCCCGGAAGTACACAAATGTTTAATAAGGTGTAGACACTCACTATAAGGAAAAGGTGAGAGTGACACCTACTAGAAAGAAGATGGAAATTACTTTTTCAAATTGGTTTTAGGATGTCTACAAGGATAGGGTGATGCTGTCTTTGAAATATGGAGGATCTACCAATGGTCCAGTATTTTGTGGTTTAACACTAATGTTGATATGGTTTTGGTTGATTATGTCAAGACAGCTAGAAATCTATGTGTAAGGAGAGCCGCCGGAGACTAAGGGACTTGGTGTAGGAGGAGCTTCCCTACCTATGATGAGTACATCACTATATTTCATGTTTTCCTAAAGAAATTTAAGACTAAGTTAGAAGTAAATGATAGGTTATTAGTCTTTTTGACTTATAGAAATGTTGCACTTGCTATTTGGGTAAATACAGATGGGTTAATTTTTTTTTTTGGTGGGGGGGGGGGGGGGGGGGGGGGGG
>ONZK01001035.1:45316-57976 GCA_900322385.1 Pharnaceum exiguum | reverse complement strand
ATGTTGATAAGAAACCTTAGCCTCCCTTTTGGTATACAAGAAAGCCTTAATCCGAAAAAAATAGTAATTTTTCTAATTTTAATTTGGTATAGAGTGGCAAGGGATTTGTCAGGCAAAACTGGATACCCATATCGTCTATAAAAAAAGGAGTTATTGGCTTCCTTGTGGTCTAAACCTGGGGTTGCTTGTCCTCTTTTAGTTATCCAGTGCACAAGGTGCTCTCTAATTTGTTTAAGCAAGGTGGTGCAGTGTTCTCCAAAGCGTTTTTCATGGTTTATCAATAGAATATTTATGTTTCTATCAGAAGCTATTTTTAAAGACAGAGGCGGTAGTTAGGGTTGTGAGTACTAATTTGCTTGTATTCGGCTCATGTTTATGTTACAGGGGTCACTTTGACGTTGTTGTGTAAAAAGTGTTTTGACTTCTGAGTGCCTTTAACTTCGGTAGTTTGGTTATGCTCCTTTCCTCTATCTAGTGGTTTTGTTACCTGTACCAGTGTGTGTCTCATCCAAAATGATTTTTTTTTATATTTTATTTGTTGGACAGAAAATGATATCGATGCTGGAACTGGTTCACCCTTAGCTGGTAAATTGTTTGTCATTGTTGGCGCTGGTGGAGCTGGAAAAGCGCTTGCTTATGGTGCAAAGGAGAAGGGATCACGCGTTGTTGTTGCCAACCGTACTTATGGTAATAGTGCTACAGAAGTGCATGTTTAAAACAATTGTTGGGAAGATTAGAGACTTCGCTTACTTTTACTCAGTTTTCTTTTCTTAGCAGGTTGAATTTTCATATTCCAAGTTCATGTCAGTATTGGTTTTGATATGGGTTGGGTGCGTTATGCATATAATGGGGCCTGTAATAGCGGTTCTGGCATTAGGTGTTTAGTACTCACTGAAGCAAGTCAAGCAACTGAAAGTTATGTTAATCTAGTGATGTCTATCAGTACTTAAGCTTAATGCAGTTGTTTTTCACTGCCCTTATGACTTGGGTTTAAATGCATAATCTGATGTGGGCACCTCATAGTGCTGTCTGTTTTCATCATTGCTGTCAACATTTTAGGAGTCATGTCTTTTAACATTACTTCTCTTAATTATTGTTTAAGACAAGTTGCACGGCGCTTGCAAGGGATCCTCCGGACTACCTTTTAATAAATTATGGACTACCTAGTTATGGGAGGTTATATGAAAGGGAGATACATAAAGTTTTCCCCCCTCTTTTTTTCGAGGGTTACTGGAAAATAATGATTAATGAAGCATCTTATGTATCAGAGTTCCTGAAAGAACTAATTGCAATGAGCAGTGATATAGGCTTCACTTTTCAGGATGTATTGATGCTTATGTGTCACGACTTGCGCAGACCCTGAATTCCTGTTTTTGGTTTGACTTCAAACAAATACTGGGGTTCTTCTCTCCATCAGATCCGTTGACCTAAAATTAATGAAAACATAAAAAGGAAAGAATCATTTCTGTCTTTAATCTTTATGAATCAAATTTCATGCAGGTAGTGGTGGAGTGTGGACTAATGGCTTGGTGTCTTATATCGACCTTTTATCTTATTGTCTCAGATCGAGCTTTAGAGCTTGCTAATAAAGTAGGAGGAAAGGCCATTCCTCTTGCTGAACTGGAGACATTTCACCCAGAAGATGGCATGATCCTGGCTAATACAACATCTGTAGGGATGCAGCCAAAACTTGATGAGACTCCTGTTCCAAAGGTCAGGCTTTTCATTTTTTGCAAGTGTAACAATGGGGAGATAGTGTTGTATATGCTTGAGAGGAGATTGATTCATATTATGGAGTATTGGGAAAATGCTGATTAAGGAATTTGATACCTGATAAGCTATGGATTAATTTGCTTTTAGTGCATAGCCACCCAAGGGCTTTAGAAATATTAAGAATTTTCCTGTAAATTTTGGCTAACCTTTCGGAGGTTTTCTTATTTCGTTAAGGACCAAGATAGTATGGGGTATTTGGGGAGTACTTCTCATATTTGACTACCATTTCAAAGTCATCGAAAACTGGTGTGTATAGAGTGCGCCTCGGGCATGCCTTGGTACAAGCCGTGTTGAGAGCAAGAATCCAGGCGCAGAGTCGATTAACCACACTGCAGTGTTCCAACTGCAAGATGACATTTCTTTCTTAAGTATATTCTTGGTCCAACCAAACTTGGCTGGCTCTGATTTTATCTTTAATTACTAGCTTTTGCACTAATCATGTTCAAATATTCAAATGTGTGCTTGCTCTGTAGTTGCATTTCCCTTATGATCGTCCTTTCAACCTAGAAGCGCTCGTGTTCCTGCCAGTAAAAGCTTCTTGCAGAGTAGAGTAGCTGCCTAGGCCATCTTGTTTATCTCAGTTCTTTTCTATCATCTTGCTGCTTGTTATGTGTGAGAAAACTGACTTTTGGTTTTACAGCATATTTTGAAGCACTATTCATTGGTATTTGATGCTGTTTACACCCCAAAGATAACTAGGCTGCTGAGAGAAGCAGAACAAGCAGGAGCTGTCATAGTAAATGGAGTAGAGATGTTTATTGAACAGGCCTATGAACAATATGAGAGGTTCACAGGACTCCCTGGTATTGTACTTGATTTGTTCCCTTCTTGCGCAATCAATCAAAGGGGCTCAACTTTCTCACTGTACCTTTTTATGTTTTGTTGCAGCACCAAAGGAGCTCTTTAGGAAAACCTTAGGAGGACATTGAGGTTCATTTGGTAAGTCAATATTGAGGGTGGCAGGGTTAGGATATAGAAACTAGCATCCATGGCTCCATACTTGTATTCCTTATCATGTTGCCTTTAATCTGCTTCCTATTTGATTCTAGAATTGTGTGTTTTGTTTTGTTTTCCTTAAAAGTTTTGTAGATAAAGTAGTGCTCATCCTGCACCACTAAAGGTTTTAAGTTTCTCGAAATTCTTGATCAGGAATCTTGACTGCCTTTTCGAAATGCATGAATTACTCTGCTAAAGACTGATTACAAGGTCGAGGGCTCACTCTTTGTGACAATGAAACTTACAGTTATTTTCGGTCTTAATACTTCCTTTACCTCACTGCGTTAGTAGGCTTAACATACAGTTACTACACGGGTTGGAAAGTTTACTCCAATGTGTTATTATGTTGGGTTAGGTGATTACTTGATTTACTCTCTACGGTTTACTCAGCTTATCTCCTTCAAGTTCAGTTCAGCTTGAAAGCTCTGACAATTCTAATTCCGTCCAACTTGAACTAGTTTCGTTCAGTTCAGATTGGCCAACCAGTTCATCTTAGAGCCTTTGTATTCAAAAGTTATCCTTCAGTTCAGCTTGAAGGCATTGATAATTCTAATGCTATTATGCTTATCACTCAAGAAAGTCTCCTTCTCCTCTATCTCAAAATATATGGCTGTTGAATAGACAACGAGCTGGGTTGATCATATAGTAGTACATTTTTTTTTTTTAGTATGAGGTTCTTTTCCTGTACTTGAATTTTGAACACATGCCTAGTTGCCTACCTCTTGTTTATGCGTCCACTATTGAACTGCATTTTCTGATGGCCTTTCTTAATTTGGCAAGGCATAACTGCATACTGGCAGTAGTAAAAGCCAGTTTTGGAAAGAAAGGTAGGTGATTATCAGAAGGCTTATGCCATGTCCAGTCTGATGGAGGGCAACAGAAACGATGTGTGCAAGCTGATGAAGATCATCAAATCCAAGTTACAGAGCGGAGAGGTACCATTTCCTAGTAAAATAATAGCTAGAAAGAGTTGTACATAGTAACAAAGATTGTACTCGAAACACAAGTGTAACTTGAAGGCTTGTTATTTCGGAATACATATATGCAAACGTTGTTCGTCTATTTTCGTACTATTACTGCTAGGTGTGGTGCCAGACTGCCAGGCCAATGAATGGCAATGATCAGACATGCGGTAAATCATTCAAGGGATTACACAGTTGAATATGGTTTTTTAAGTCAAGACTCAAGACGGGTAGTGATGCATGATTTTCAACTTTTAAGGGGTTAGAGGCTTGATTCTCACTTTATACCAAAAAGAAAAAAAGTTCATTTTTAAACAAAAATGAAAAACAAAAGGTAGTTATGCTTATTATTGTTTCACTAAAATTGAAAAAGAAAAAGAAAAGAATAAAGTGAGGGATTTTTTTTTTAGAGGTCTATGCACCCTTAGACCTTAGTTCCTTACCAACTTGGATTTTTTTTTTTGGTTGCATAAGAGTTTTTGTTTTTTGGTTTTCTGGTTGCATAAGAGTTTGAGTTGCTCCCCACGGCAATGAGTTGCATAAGGCTTTTTACCAACTTGGAATTTGATTATTCTACATGGTAAACAATTTGAACAAAGTTTGTGCAATGAAATGAACTTTTTCAAGTGGAAACTATAGCATCAAAGAAATATATGCATTCTGGCCTACTCGAGGTCACTGTGTTTTCATTTGTGAATTGTTTAAATTAAAATATTAGATCTTGTTTTTCTTCAATTCTTATATGGTTAACCTAAGTGTATTTCATTTGTAGACCCCTTTGTCATTCTCCCTTCCCCATCATGTAAAATAAAAGATGCATTTGTTTCTTACAAAAATGCATTTTGAAAATGCATTTGTGTTTGTAAGAAAATTCATTTTAGTGATAAGAAGGAAAAAAATGCATAAGGGTGCCTAGGTGTATCATATAAATTACCGTTTTTCTTTCTGATTTTAAAATTGACATCAGAAGGAAATATTTTTTAAAATTTTGAAGAAAATGGTTTAGTTTTTTTTTTTAAGAAAGAACTAAAAATAATTCTAAATAGCACAACTGTATGGTTTTATGCAATTTAAAATAATTTAAATTGAACTAAACTGAGATAATCTAAACAAAGATGTAAATTTTCCAACAAAGTTTTTGTAGTGTTTGTGATTACGTTTATTGATAAAAATAGTTTTTGAGTAGTTACGAGTATTATTTTTCTTTCAAGTTAAATTTTCTTGTTAAATTTAGGATTGTGCATTATGAGACCGTTGTAGCAACACCAACTTTCAAATCGGTCGCATCTGTTTGCTCTAAGTTCCAACCCGGGCCGGAACGCAGACTCTAGTTGCCTACTTCTGTAGTTATGTTGGTGTAAACTGTAAAGCAGTCTTATCTCACCTACCACCAGTTTCTTTCCCTTCTCTTGCGGTTGGTACACAATACAATACACTACTTCGGCTGTGGCTCGGTAGGTAACACTGTCCCCATTATACTCTTATCATATCCCACATCCCTCACCAGCTCACCCATTCATATATCCCACATTGCTCTCCTTCACCCACCAAGCCACCACAATGAAGTCCCCGACGCTAATCTGCGCGCCAGTAATGTCCCCGACAGTAGACTCAATGCTCGACGACATTTCCAAAGCCAAGTCCGCCGGTGCCGATCTCGTTGAAATCCGCCTCGATTTCTTAACCTCCCTTGACCCTCCCCGCGACGTCCCTTCTTTAATCTCCCGCTCTCCCCTCCCCACCCTCTTCACCTTCAGGTACACTCACACTCCTCCCTCTTTTTCCTTTAATTTAATTCCACTTCCGTCTCTCATTTAGTTTCCGAACAATGAAAAATCTAGTTCTCACTGCAGTTCAGTTCATTTTTGTTTTCTTTTTTTTTTGTCCTGTTCACTCAAGTAATTTTGGGTTTCAATTATTTCAGCTCAATTTTTTCCGGTTTAGTACAGTTTAAAACTGCTTTAAGTTGGGTAAGCGCGGAAGTGGCAATTAAACCCCCTTATGCTATAATAACGGTGCAATTAAACTAAGCCTTCATTTTCCGGCAAGCTCATAATAATTCTCCGGCCAACAATTACCGGAAATGTGACATGGCACCTTGTACATATGCCAATTGTAAGATTAAAAAGAAGAAATTTATAAGAGCCTTACATTTGGTGTAATTTATTCATATAAATATCTTTAGTCAATAGTCATACAATTATGCTCATTAGTCTGACACTGTTGTTTTGCGGCTTGTGGTTGTGGGATGCGAGAGGTGGTGAGGGCCGAGGTGTGGGGTTCGGGTGGTTGGTGTAAACTTGCTGTGGTTGTGTTGAGTGGGGAAGATCCGCCGTGGTGTGGTAAGGATGGGCAGCGGGTGTTTGCCGTTGTGGGGAGATTGATGGCGCCAGCGTTGGAAAGTTGAGTCGGGACTCAGGCGAGTTGCTGCAACATTTTTCATTAATTATCTTTTTTTGTTTGGTTTTTGTTGATGCTGGCTATGCTGCCATTGAGGAGTTGCAGGCTTGCTGCATATTTAATTTATTTTGTTTGAAGTATCATAAGAGTAGAAGACCATGACAGATGTCAGAAGATGGGAGAAATATACTTGGGAAAAAAGTGTTGCAGATACCATCCTCTTGTTGTGAAGAGATGCTGGGTGCACCCATACACCGAGTGTACCATAGAAGCGTTGGTTTAACCCAATTCAAATTTCCTACCCAGCAACAAAACACACCCATACCCACGAATAAAAATGATATTTTATTTCAGTTTAGTTTTTTCATCTTTATTTTCCCATTCAGTTCAGTAATTTCTTTTTTTTTCCAGTAATTTTCGGGTTAATTTTTCAGCTTAGTGCATTTTAATATACTTCGGGTTTCCTACAAACCAACAAAACATACCCATATCTGTTTTATATATTCTGCAGGCCGAAATGGGAAGGTGGACAGTACGAAGGAGATGAAACCAAGAGATTAGACGCTCTTCGACTGGCAATGGAGAAGGGGGCGGATTACGTTGACATAGAGCTAAAGGTAGCTGAAGAGTTCAGCAAGTTGATTTCGGGGAAAAAGCCAGAGAAGTTCAATCTGATTGTATCTTCTCATAATTATCAGTATACTCCTGAACTTGAGGATCTTGGGAACCTTGTTGCTAAAATACAATCTACTGGTGCTGATATTGTTAAGATTGCTACTATGGCTGTTGATGTTTGTGACGTTGCTCGAATGTTCCATATTACGGCTACTTCTCACGTAAGCTGATGTGAAATTTGTTGTTTATTTTCTTCTTTAAATGATTGGTATTGTTGAATGTGGAAACAAAATGGTGATTAGACGCAAAGCGGTTGTAGTTGTAGAATTATTGGAATTTTAGCCTTGGCGAGTTAGGCTATGTTTTCTCCAACCTAAATGTTTAAGTCAGGTTAGGTTTAGGTTTAGTTTTTTCCAGTTAAGCCGAGTTAAGTGAAGTTAAGTCGAGCAGATGAACAAAATAGAGCATAGGGTCTTAAAGGATGAGGGAAGATGTTGCATAAGGTTCTTTGAGTTTTAAAACCGTAATGAGCACATAAACACCATTTTTGTAATTAGAAAATGGGCCTTTATTTTTAAGCTTAACTTGTTGTTGGCATTGTGCTCTGTTGTTGATAATTGTATATTTCTTATGACGATAACAAATTAGTGAAAACTTGCAGGTTCCTGTGATAGGACTTGTGATGGGTGAAAGGGGTTTAATTTCCAGGATTCTCGGCCCCAAATTTGGCAATTATCTTACCTTTGGGACAATTGAGCAGGGAAAAGTTTCGGCTCCTGGGCAACCCACAATCAAAGATTTGCTGGATTTGTATAATTTCAGACAAATTGGACCTGACACTAAAGTATTTGGAATCATTGGCAATCCAGTCGGCCATAGCAAATCCCCTACTATATTTAATAAAGCTTTCAAGTCAGTCGGATATAATGGTGTTTATGTTCCATTCTTGGTCGACGATGTTCCGAGATTGTTCTCCACTTATTCATCCCCAGACTTTACTGGATTCAGGTTTCGTAACTTAAACTAAGCTTTTAAATTGTGTTGTATGTTGCATATATGAATTCTTGCATAGCTTGAGCATAGGCATGCCTCAAAGCCTTTTACTGTCACTTGGTTCATCATGCCCTTTAAATCACATTTGATGGCTTCAGCATAGAATATTTTTGTTGTCAGTTAACTTTAGTTCCTTTTGCCGCTCCTGACTCTAATGGCAATTCTATGTACTAATCTTACAAATCTTGAAGGAGCAAAATTAGAACTCGCCGAAATTTCGGAAGTAGGGAAGGCTTATTTTGTCTACTTTTGTCACTTATATGTTGCAGTGGACTCGAATTGTTAACCCCAATGAGTTTTCACATTAAGGCTATGTTGTGTTGGAAGTTTGTTTCCTTTTTTTTGATGGAGGAAATATTCTTAATTGTCACCTATATGAATTACATCTTCTAGTTTATGATTAATCTAGCTTGATCATGCAGTTGCACTATTCCTCATAAATTGGCTGCCCTTGAATGTTGTGATGAGGTTGATCCGGTGGCTAAGGTATCCAATAATTCGATTATCTTGATATCTTGTTTATTTTAAATTTCAGTCATGCAAGGAAAATGTTCAAGGTTGTGGATTGAGACCATTTTTTTTTTTTTTTTGATCCAGTCAATAGGGGCAGTCAATTGTATCGTCAAGAGAGCAAACGATGGCAAACTTATGGGATTTAATACGGATTATGTGGGGGCCATTAATGCCATTGAGGATGGATTTAGAGGTTCTCTCTCTCTCTCTCTCTCTCTCTCTCTCCCTCTCTCTCTCCCTCTCTCTCTCTCTTTCTCTCTCTCCCCCTCTCTCTCTCTTTAGCAAATAGATATAAATATTAAGATATGGTGAATATTGACCTTGTGATTTGCGTATCCGCTATTTTTGAGTAAGTTTGATTTGTGAATGTTTACAGCACACATGAAATGACTACGGAAACAAAAAGGAAATGAAAACATGGCTAGTCTTAAAAGTGTGGACTCATGGATGCATTATCAAATGTTCTCTTACCGCCGAAAAGGCATTAAGTTTCTTTCGCTAGAAATCTTGGGGCATTTTTATTTTCAATAACTTCTTCCAATACTATGAGACTGCAGATGGCTGATACTCCCATAAG
The DNA here is from genome assembly GCA_900322385.1 of Pharnaceum exiguum. NCBI lineage: Eukaryota > Viridiplantae > Streptophyta > Magnoliopsida > Caryophyllales > Molluginaceae > Pharnaceum > Pharnaceum exiguum. The sequence goes on along the minus strand of ONZK01001035.1, from coordinate 49,087 downwards.
ATATAAAAAATGTCTCTATCACAAATAATTAAGGGCCAACTGTACTAGTTCATTTCTTGACCAAGGCCAAATCAACATGTAGGTAGTATGTCACATGAAATTTTTGTACAAGTAGACTAAAACATTGTTCATTTTCTTACCATCTTTCTTATTTTGTAAGGCTTACTGAATACGCTTCCAAATGATTTACTGAAGTGTGATGTTCTCTTCGCTACCAGATATTTAAATTATTTTGCGGCTTGTTTGTTTTCATTTTAATGAATGGTTTTTCTCATATATGTTTTTGTCATAAGTGCTTTAAGGGTGAAAACAAGAAAACCGGTTTGTTCTTATTAACACAAACAGAAAATTTTCACTTTTGTGAACTGTGGAAATGATTTTAGGCGGCTACACACTTGCTCCACATTCCAGCAATGTTGATGGTCTGAGATTAGCTAGCAGTAGCACTGACGAGCCATCTATCAAACAAATCATTTCTCTAATGGTATCAAACTATCGATATAATATTTTTAACTATCATAGCATGAAACAAAACTGTAACTGAATTGTATATTGCTCGCACCAAATTGTGTTGTGATTAACGAATTTGAATCAAAGTCAAAGAATCTGCGGCTTGTTTTGATGTTCATGTTGATTACAAATTTACAATCACATCTCATGATTCTCTTTATAGAAAGCATGAAGCTCGTTGGTTCAAACAAGATCTTATAAGTCAGAACTAGGGAGATATTCACCCATTAGTGAGGTTATACTTTTGTATGCCGTTAACACTTTGAACAATTTGTCCAAAAAACCACCAAAAGCTAGTTATGAAAAAAAAAAGTTTGTAAAAACCTTTGGAAAAATGGTTTATACAACCACCAACCAAACTTTTTTTTCTATGTCATGAAAATGTTTCAAAAAACGTAGAAACACAAGCTGTTTTTCACATTTAAAAAAAGAAAAAGAAGTGCCAAACGCTACCTTAGTGTTCACGTACATACCTGACTCGTGACTTCATGAGTGATTTTTTGACAACGCTGCTAATCACTTACAGCAACCAATAAGCTGCATAGTTTATGTAGTCTAGATTAGATAATGTTAAACATATTCCATGTACAAGATTATGATTACAGATTCTGGTATCCAGTAAAAAAAGACCACTGAAATATCAACCCATAATATCTCTGTCTATTAAGGAACCTTTGTTCACTATCACGCTATACAAGTGATGAGTCTTGACCTTTTGCTGATTAGCAAGATTTTATTTCCTGGTATTCAAGGCATGTTTGTTTTGGAGGGGGTTACTTTAACTTTTTTGCTACAACATTTGAATGAGGTTTCACTCTGAACTTCCTTGATTTGCTCCTGTTTTTGTTTCTCTACTGGTTGTTTGATCCCAAAATAGTGATTTCATTGCAGAAAATAATATCAGTGCTGCTGTAAATGGTTCGCCCTTAGTTGGGAAATTTTTTGTCGTTATTGGTGCTGGCGGGGCTGGCAAAGCGCTTGCTTATGGTGCAAAGGATAAGGGAGCAAGAGTTATTATTGCTAACCGCACTTACGGTAAAAATCTTTAAAAATTCTGCATATGAAAGTTGTTGTTGCAAATATTAGAGTCTATTATTACTTTTCTGAAGTTCTACACTCTTCTTTCTATTGATAGTCTTATTACGTTCTATTTTCATAATTACATTCCTACTTTTGACATGCACTGGGTGGGTAATGCATGGATGTTGCCCAATATGTTGTACAAAAGTGTGCTAGCTTAAGAAGGTAGTCTATGAACAATCAAGAAACTGCAAATTGTTTATAGGATTTGGTAGTCAATGCAGTGGATTTCTGAACTCCTGTTGGTTTCAAAGGTGCAAGCTGCAGCTGGACGCGCGCCTTTTGGCTGCAAGGCGTAGTTTTATTTGTTTCCAATGCAATTTTTTTTTAAGAAATGGTCGCTTGGAGGCACGCCTTCTAGGCTAGGTACACCTAAGGCTAATCTAAGGCTAATCTAAGGCTAGTCTAAGGCGTATAGAGCAGAGCCTAGCGCCTACGCGTGCTGAGATGTGCTTTCTTAAACTATACTCTGTTCTACTCAGTTTGTCGTCCATTACAGATGATGACTTGAGTTCACTGGACCTTAGTGTCTATTAAAACTTAAATAATGTCAATTTCTTATGTGGATGTCTCATAGAGTTCTTGGTCAACACCTGCATTATACTTGATCATTGTGAAGAGATGGGGAGACATTATCTTAATGCCACTTTATTCTTTAGATCCTCCTTATATTTTGCTGAGAACCTGAGGTTACTAAGCACGTTAATTGTATGTTTTCATGCTTTGTATTTGGGCAACGGGCCAATAATGAAAGTGCTTTACGAATCTTATGGTGTAGTTTCATTTTCTTCTCTGTCAAAGAATACTGTGGCTTACCCTCCTTCACATATCTAACTTTTTTGGAAGGTTCTCTTATCTAAGGGCAAGTTTATCCCTACAACTTTAGTGGGTTGCAACCATAGTTGTAGGGATAATCTTGATGCAACTTTGCCCAACTTTAGCAAAGTTGCAAGGTGAGGTATTGAATACCTCACCTTGCAACTTTCTCTTTCCATTTTATTAAGTGTTGCTTATTATTTTATATTATTTCTTCTCAAAATTATACTCATCCAAGCTTTGTTGTAAAAATAAATTAGTTGAAAATTGGATGAGGTAATAAATGTACACAATTTTAAAGGAGTTGTAAAAGAGTTGTAGGGATAATGTGGAAGTGGAAATAGAGTTGCAAGGTGATGTAGCATGCATAGAAAATCGATTTATCCTTTTTTAAAGCCCTGTTCAATAGGACCTTTTTTTCATCCAGTTTTCATTTTTCATTTTCCATTTATCAGTTCCGTAGAATTTATAGTATTTTTCTTATTATTGGAATTCGGTTCAGTAAAGTTAGTCCAAAACAACAGCCCCTATATCTTTACAAATCAAATGTCCATACAGTGGACTCGTTTCTATATATTTATGGATTGATTGGCTTGGTGTCTTAGTTGTTAACCTATTATTTCGTTCTTGCAGACCGTGCATTGGAGCTCGCTAATATAGTGGGTGGGCAAGCAATTTCTCTTGCAGACCTGGAGACCTTTCATCCAGAAGATGGAATGATCCTCGCAAATACAACATCTATAGGGATGCAGCCTAAAGTTGATGAGACCCCAATTCCTAAGGTTTGACTTGATAAATTCAATTTTTGATCACTAATAGATTAGTTTTGTCCTTCGCATGTTTATAAAACCAAAGCAGGAAATGCAAATTATTTGATGCTTGCCAAATGCTAATGAAAAAACATTACATGAAAGCAATGCTTAATTTTAACGGAACAAGTGCGCCACCAACCATTGTATTTGGGGTTTTATTGGAATGCGGTAATAAACTTTATGCAGAACCATTACAAATCAAGCATGCATACTTGCATTCATTTAACGTAGCGACTGTTACTATGAACAGATTTTTCTTCTCTGTGAGCTTGCTCTGCCATTGAGGACCACACTTTTTAGGCTTTTCAGGGAGTACTTTGTCTGTTTGTCATCTGTTTTTTGAAATAATTAGAGGCCTTGTTCTTTTTTGTAAAGAAGGAGAAAAACAGCTTCTTTGCTGATACTTTTGGTAGAGAAATGCAGAATTTTGTAGGTCGGAATTGAATTCATCTCAAACTTTCATAGGGTAAATGAGTGGGCTCTTTTGTGCTCTAGATCGAGCAACTTGTTTGCATATACTCCATACATAGTTGCAAACCACCCCCCCCCCCCC
>ONZK01001035.1:22735-43578 GCA_900322385.1 Pharnaceum exiguum | reverse complement strand
TTGTGTCGCGCAATGGATCTCGGCCCAAATTTATAACACTGAAGTGAACCCATCGGAATTTCCATTTTCAATGGCGGCAACGTTCATAACGGCCATCAGTATCACAGTTGTCCATAATGCTGTCGTTCGAAATGCAAAATACATTAAGTATTGGGTCATAACGTAACAGTAGTTACATAAACCCGTTACATAATGGCCGTAACATAATCTGTGGTTGGAATCGGTGCACATCCTCTTTGATCTTTTCTGAACATCTCTAGTGTGATGTGACTGCCTTTTGGGAATACATTTAGATATTAACTTGTTTCTTTGTTGAAGACCATGCTGTTAGTCTGCAATGTCGTGTCACTTTAAGAGTTTAAGGTCTCAAATCTTGAAGATGTATATTGCAGTTTTCACTCCTTAGCAATTTCCTCAGCTCACTACGTGAGCATGGGTGAATGACTAAATGTGCATTGCAATTACACTCCACTAGTCTATTACCATAATCTGATTTATATTCTCGGTGCTGGTTACTAAATTCACCTCAATGCAACTTAGATGGAGATTTATTAAGTTTCTCCTCTGTTAGGTGAAGTCCAGCTTGCTTTTTTTTTAATATATATTTGCAACCAATTTGTGTATCATAACAGCTAAGCTTGGTTTATAGTGATCGGTCATTCTTAACCAATTTATATATATCATTACGCCTATGCTTGGTTTATAGTGTTCAGTCATTCCGGGATTTGTTTATGATTGACTTCAAGAACTAATGCCATATCCCTAAAGATTTAAAAAGACAACAGTTAAAAAGGACTTCTGGCATCACAATCTTGTATTATTAAGCCAACTGCAACTCTTGTGGTAAACCTAGCATGTAGTGGATTGACAGTAGTCTGAAGTTTTCAGCTAGCTGTGTACTGCAACTGCAAGGTTTTGGTTGATCGTATGTGTTTCTTTGTGCAGGTGCTATTTCTTTGTGTTGTCAAGGATGATTGGTTTAGGTATTCCCAATTTGTAGAGCTGCTGGCACCCGAAGGCACAAAAATGGTGTGTTTCACTGTTGTTTGTTGTAGCATTAGTTATTCATTGATACAAAAGCATTGTTGTGGACTTGTGGCCAAAAAAAAGATTAGTCATCATCGATCATTTCCTTTTGAAAGCCTGTCTTATGTGGGTGAGTACTCAGTTAACAGCCTTGCCCCCTTCCACCTACCTACCCAGTACCCACCCACCCTCCCTCTCTTGGGTGCGGATAAATTATCTTCTCCAAGTGGATACCTTAGTTTGATTGGGGTTTGCTTACTTGTTTGCGTATCCCATCTATCAGTGGCATCACGTTCATGAAATCATGATAAGCTTCAAACATGATTTCAGAAATGTGGATCAAATTGACCGAGGAGGCTGTAAATTTACTGAAAGGGGAGAGAATGCATCAATTTTGATTGTAAGAATAAATATTGTATTAATATATATTAATGAAAGTTAGTATGGTGAGTATGTCTATCTCCTACTTCTAATGGACTAATGACACTGGTTATGAAACTTATTTTTGTCCTCAAATATCAAATTGCTAGCGCGTAAAGAACCTGAATGCCTGGCAAAGTGGCAAGGAAGTTTGAATTTTGCATTTTTTTTTTGTGTTGAAATTAACTGGGTACAAAATTTTGAGATCTTTGTCCCATCAAGAACTTTGCACTAAGGTGTTCAAACCTTTGTACCAAACCGTACATCCATCTGAAGCAGTTCGTTATAATTGAATGCTGAGAGCGGGTGATTACTTTGTTGAAATTGCAGAAGATGAAAAAAGTTGGGCACCCCTTTTGAATATCTTTACAAAGGCTCCCTGTTCAGGGTTGTAGTTTGACATGAATGGCAAAGAGTGGTTAAGAACTTTTGCTTGATCACTGTATAGTGGCTCTGCAGTGATCCACTAGTGGATATGAATGGTTGAGAGCTTTTGATTTACATTCACATGGTTTATGTTCACAACATGAAAGAAATTACCGATGCAAAATGAACTAAATCCATGGCTGCTTGAGACAGCAAAGAACAGAAAGCCTAGAAGTAGGCCGATAAGGAGATCGCTAAGCTGTCCAATGAGCTTACACAAGCATGCAGAGGAACTCTCATCACTGGGCTATGTCATACCGATGCAAACTGAAATAAGTAATTTAAAAACCTTGAGACACTCATCCTAGTAAGTGTCAAGAGGCGTGAAAAAAGAGCTCAGCAGGAAGCTGCTAGGGAGTAGATATAAGAACACAATCAAAGCGATATTACCACTTACCAGTGATAACAATCGACAATAAAACCTGTGTTTTTGGAAAACAGTCGCCTGGGCTTTTGAGAAAAGGCTTGATCCTCTTAGACTGACTGTTAATGGGATTAATCCAGATGGCCATGCCTTTATCAGGCAGCAGTAGAAGATCAGCTAGCTCACATGTTTGGACTCTAGAGTCTTGATCATGCAAGTTCCAAAAGTTAGGAACCGATGATGACTTCATGTATGTGTGATAATATTTCTAAATTTCTCCCATTCTTTTCATCACAAAACTTAAATAATGCAGTTGATGTAGAATCTGATGACTGGTTTGATTATTACTGCAGATAGTTAAAATCATGGCTGCTTGAAGGAGGCAACTAGAACTTGGTGCCCTTATGCATTGCTTGAACAACTCTCGAGGACTTTTCCTGATGCAGAAATGGGGAAATAATACAGAACTGACGAAGGAAATCTTGCACTGAGTTCGGTCTGGCTATCATACATTCATACCACAGACGTTCATTTGGCCTTGGTGAGCTTGACAATTCTGTAGATCCAAAACAGTGAAATAGGCTATCATAGCTTTCCGTACTTTCTTGTGTTAGATTCAGAAAGCAAGTAAATTCCTTGTTAAACCATAAATCCATCAAGTTTATGATCCACATTAACTGTATTAAGATAGCTCGTTAAAGTTTTGCTTTTGATCACCTCTTTCCCATTGTCTAGTTCCCAGAATTGTATCTTTTCTCGATGCCTTTTTCTTAGAACTTTAGAAGGAATCCTAACCCTTATCTAATATAATAGTGGATAGAATAAAATCACGGGAAGACGTAAAAGGTGTACTGTAGGCGTGCAAGAGTAATGCTAGACAAGGAAAGAACATGATTTGATAAACTCAAAGGCAGAGTGGCAAAGTAGATGCATATATACGAGATGCTTATAATCACCAAAGTCATGATGTCAGATGGCTGTTTCCATCAAAAATGAGAAAACTGAGATCTTTGCGGTTCTGGTCGTACAACTTTGCTTTGTGGGATCAGGTCCATACAGACCTTTCTTAGACATATTCTCTTCCCATTGTTTCCAAATTCAGGAAAAGCAGTAGCACTTTAGGGCAAAATTCCTAATGGCAGAGGGATTGATACAATTCATTGTATTTGTATGTGACGCGGCGAGCTGAAATAAAATTATTCCTCTTCCAGAACCTGAACTTTATCTTGTTCACAGAAAGAAAAGAAAAGGATGCGGAGCTTTTTTGTTTTCTTTGCTGCTTTATGATCACTAAATACTGCTGGAATGGATAAGGTATTGGCTACCGCAGCTAGTTTCAAAATACAGCAAAACATGCCAAAATATTACGGAGAAGGTCGTCAGGTCGAAAACATAGCAGGCCATTGTTCTGATCAGAAAATGTGCCCAGGATTCACTATTGTAGCAGTTCAAAAGACAGTTATGTAAATTGGTGGTTATTTTGACAATATAAGTTCCTCTGCTTTAACAACCTTAGAAAATAGAATGGCTTCCACTTGTTCAACATCAGACAATTCCCTTTCAACACACAAAAAAAAAAAAAAAATGCTATGCGCAATGTTTGAAATGACATCATGAAGCTTACTTCACTTGTAATAGTTGTATACGTCCAATGATTTCCAAGATGGTCATTGTTGATTAGCTTCTGCCTTTGTACATATTAATTTGGAAGAGCATAGGGACAAAATGACCTCAAAGTGAGATAACCCATGTCTGGCATTGATGAATGGTTTCATCTCCGAACTTCCCAATCGAACAAACAGAGTAGTGATATCAGAAATTACTAACAGCCTCAAGATTGCATGCGTTCGATATGTCTGTTTGAGCGTAACTATCAGCTTGGACATCTGAGTAATGGGAATTAGGGGGTAGTTTCTTATGGTTTTGTCATCTACGCATGTGTTACTGTTGTGTATCAGTTTACCCCCACTTTTATTGAAGTTTATTGAAGTTTAGCCACATAGTTCTGTTTCTGTTAATAAAATTTACTCATGTACATTCTGTCAGCATCTATAATCTAGGAAATGTTATCTCTGTGGTGTACAGGTAATAGTCCATCAGCAACTGTCTGACCATTTCTCAGGCTCAGGGGTGCATACATCTTACCCCTTGTTGGAGGTAAAGGTACTAGATGGCCACTGCCACAGTTTCTTTTGCATATCTATGTATTACAGGAAGAGAACTGACACAGTAATACTGATGGCTTCCACAGAGGTCAGATAATAAAACATAATTCACTAGCCAGCACTTGGGGAAGGATGATGAAGCAAAACAATCTAGACCTTGTAGTCAATTAGCTTAAGTGCAATGACCAAACAAGGATTTTGAGTATCGTAGAGACATCACCTATTCTTTTCATACTGATTTCACTACAGTAAAAAATGTCCATTGACATTGGCCAGAAGTCCAGAACTTAAAAGTTAACAACTAGTAGTAAGAAAGAATATTAGTTCATAGTTTCAGCCATCCATAGATAACAACCAGATACAGAATATGTCACATTCGACGAGCTGCACTCACAGATCTTTGTAGATCTTTATCTTTTCAGCCTTCCGTAACAGAGGATTTTATTTTATGGTACAAGATATATTCCAAACACCATACGATGCAAAAGCCATTTTCTTCCTTCTGGTGTTCTCTGCATCTTGCTAAGTATGGATGAAGTGCACAAGGTAAAGTCGACGTCTGAAAAGGATAGGGCCAACTTTTGTTTCCCATTCACTTGCATTTTTCCTTTTGTTGAAATTTGGAGAAATATCCACATATAGATCAAAGAGAAATTCACTTGGATGCTCTGGAGAAATTTGGAGGTAGCCAAATCGAAGATATATTTGTTCTTTCATTCTGCAAAGGTCAGGTTTTGTTTAAGCTTCACTTTTTAGGCCATGCAGGAGTCCATTTTCCTGAATGTTGTATGTGCGTTGCTTTCCGTTCTAAGAAACATGATTCCATAGGCAAATTCCGTGGTTCTCTTCCTGCATTCAAACTTAAATGAGCAGCAGGTCATTATCAAGGACATGTTATGGATCAAGAAAAGGAATAAAATGAGGAGACAAAAAGTTTCTGTGGTACTCTTTGTAACTTCTCGAACTTATCCCTTATTCAGACCCTTTACTCATCCCCTATGTCAGGCTTATAAATAGAGCAATAGTGTAAGTTGTGCATTTCCCACACCATAGAGCTTTGGCATCTAGAATTGAAGTAGTTCTACATTTTCATAAACAGTGATATCTGCTGAATTTAGCCAAACAATGGATACTCTGAAGTGTTTGGTGGAACAAAGGCCGGTGGTCATCTTCAGTAAGACTAACTGTCCCGTGAGCCACTCTATGAGACAACTCATAAGCGGATTTGGTGCAAATCCAACTGTGTATGAGCTTGATCAAATGCCAAATGGGCGTGAAGTTGAAAGAGTGCTTCAGATGATAGGTCGGAAACCTAGTGTGCCATCTGTCTTTATAGGTGGAAACTTTGTGGGTGGCCCCAACGATGTTATCAGTCTTCAGGTCCAAGGTAGACTGGTGCAAATGCTGATGGATGCTGGTGCTATTTGGGTTTGGAACAAGAATTAACTCTGTTTTATGAGCCTCAATAATGGAAGTTATGGCATTATCAGTTGGATTTAGCATAGGTGTGGGGAAGGATAGATGAAAGAATAAATGGTTGTTTTCGACAAAACCAAGTCCTATTGCGATTTTGGCCTGTTGGGGGCTGGGGAGGAACTGTTAAAAGATGTGAAAAATATTTTTGCAATGTCTCACATTCTTTAGTTTCTCTCATAAACCACACCTCTAATCTCTAAATATGAAAGTGTCTAGTGTTTTACCTATCTTCATGACTATGGAGGTGAAATTTGATATGCGTTCAGTCTGATAAGTGATATGTATAATGTAATACGAAAGGATGCCTATAAAATGGCCATTTACGGTCATGATCTCCTTCATTTCATACATGTCCCTTTTGAGTTATTCCTGGTCTTGACTTGTGCTTGCAAGTTGCAACCGAGAAAATGAATTGTCACTGCTCCATACATGCTCTACCTTCACTCTCTTGCACGATATCAATGTTCTTATATGTTTTGAAGTCAAAGGTTCCAACAATACATCATATTACAAATCAAAGACTAGCAGCATATATGATCCTCCTTTGTTCCTTCTACAACTGGCTGTCAGGACTCAGGCGCCTGTCAGTAACAATTGTATGACTAAACATGATTTGTAGAGTGATATGTTACGAAAAGAGCTGAATCATTTATTAGTTCAACAACACATCCACATGAGATGCCAAAATTCTTGCTGATATTTCAATTCCTGAACGCTAAATGTATCAAGAAACAGCTGCAGTTTCCTGTTTCCAGCTCCATGCACAAATCGTACTAGGATAGTTGGATGAGAGAAACATCAGAGAAAATGCAAAATTCTTCTTATCAGAAGTGTCAGCTCTTTTGCAACAGTGCGCCACTGCGCCATCTAGTGTCATCTTTCAGCGTCTATCCAAGTACTGATCAGTGATTACTGGGTATAGCCGTATAGCTAATTAAGCTAGACTTCAGGTCCAAGATTTATATTCCCTTACTTATCCCCACATTTACAACTATTTTCCTTACCTTTCTAAGTTCGTTTGAGCTAAACTGTATGCGGCTTTTCTATTCTTCTGACATTATTCCATTTTACAAGTGCCCTTTCATGTGCTTGAAGAACTTCGGACACTTCAGATAGTCGCTATCATCCACAGTTTGTGAATGTAAAAAGGATCCAGAGACGGAAAAAAAGTGATGATCTCCATTTCATCAGCTGTGGTACTTATTCTTTACTTTCCTTCTGTTAATTTTCTCCCTGGACTAGTCTTATAAATTGACCTCTGTCATTGCAGTTTTCCCGGAACAATTATTCCTCCACCAACTGGTATTTGTGTGTTCAGTTTAGAAATTTCAACTAATATTCTTCTAATCCCAAGCCTTCAGCAAATTTATTATTAGCATCTGCAGTCTTCTAACACATTCTTAGTAGAACTAATTGATATGAAAGAATGGTAATACTCATTGATTTTAGTAAAGATTTGTTGGTCACTAAGTCTTCATTAAGACTAGCCGTCAATGAGAGTTGCACGGATTATGATAGGCGAAATCGCTAGTGTGCCGTCTGCCTTTGCTAATGGGAACATTACTGGTTGCCCTAAATAATCAGCATTCTAGTGGCCTGGCAGCAGATTGGTGCAATATAATTAATGGACACAGAGCAGTCTACAATTGTGTTAGTCTTTGGATCGATTCCCAGAAAATATATAAGAAGGTAAATGGATTAAAGGCATCCATCGTCGTGAGTCGTGGGTGGCCTTTGTTACACATTTCACCCTTAGATGAAGGATATTGCCGTAGGAAGTTAAAAGTTAGTTTGATCAATCTTAGTTCCATCAGCTGTTGATCTGATAGATCTTTCAAGTTTCAACACTTATTCATACTCTAGCTAGTGCATCTTAGTGATTGTGCTACTGTGCTAGGAATCATGAACAGGATTAATGTAGCTCGAGTGCTCGACTTCTCACATTGTGCAATTTATCTGTGATTACAGATTATTAGGAGACTGTCTCTCCACTGACCTCGCCAAAAAATCATTCTAAGTAAGTCGTAGATTATGATGGAAAGATCGATCTATTCTTTTCATTTCTCATTCCATGCCAAAGTGGCCAATCAACAAGGTATAAGAAGTGTGCTACCAGATGTGCTGTTTACAATGAACCACTCCAAGCAAATGAGAGGTAAGAGTCACGTTGGAAAAAGCTCTTGTTCGTACCAAGTGGTCTCATGTTTGCATGTTGTGTACATGTCAGCAGAACAAGTAAATAGGAGATTACTTCCATGAGTAATACAAACATCTAACAAAAAAGTCCCAACTATTTAGATCTTATGTTCGTAGTTTATATGAAGTCAATTGTCAAGCTCTTCCTCCAAGATTTTCTGTAGTAGAACCTCACGATCGAGCAGATGAGCCTTTGAATCCTCTACTGTCTGGAAGGTTATCTACTTATCTACACCAAAGTTTTAGTTATTTACTCATCAACGCAGTCTCACCTTAGAAGTAATCACATAACCGTATTCGTTGTCCTATTTCATTAGAAATTAAGACCTATGAAAAGCATTCCAACGACATCAAGACTTTCTGAAGTGGATATAGTAATTAATTAAGATTGACGGAGAACCTATAATAATAGTATATACAATACAACCATGGGTGCATTGTTCCCTGTTCCCGGTGTATAGAAAAATAGTTGGGGAAGGGGAACGAGTTAGAAGAGAATTATGGGGATTTAATCGCTAAATGTCACGAAAATGTATGCCACGTCACTAAGTGAAAGGCCACATTCACACCCAAAAAAAAAAGTTAACGGCCAAATATAACAGTTTGGTCAAATACTCAAATTGATAATATCATGTAACCAAAATGATAAATAGCAAATCTAGAACTTCTAAAGTGAAATTAGAGTTTCTCAAGTGGTAGAGAGCACACCTTCAATCCTTTAGGTTGGGGGCTCGATTCTCACCGGCCATAATGCCTCCTTATACACCAAAAAAGAAGTGAAATTAGCCCAAATCTAGATCAAGGTGTCACATACACTGGGTTGATTTTTTTTAATTTTTTTTTTAAGGGAAGTTGATTTATTACTAATAATAAAGGAATCGAACAATAACATTAAAATGTGACTAATAGTATATGTTATAATGCTTTGAAAAAACACTAGTGTACCTCAGAATTGGAGATCTAAGATAGTCAAAATTTTCTAGTATAAGGTCTCCTCAAAGTCTAAAACATCCCTGCCAGAAATAATCATTTTTTTTTAAAAAAAAAAAAGGTTTGTATTACGTCATGGGACCATACAAAATTGACAATTTTTGTTCTCAAAAGTGACTCTGTAAAAACCATCTCATGCGACGAGACTACGAGAGTGTCTGCACAGTTGGAAATCAAGCAGAACAAACAACAAAGGTTCACTGGTTACAGCTTACAGGTTTACTAGTGCTGAAGGATACTTTTGGCCTTTTGGGATCCCACGCGTGCATGGCTTATAAGTTACAATGACTCAATGTTATCCAAGAGCCTAGCAGAGCTTTAGTGCTTACCAACCCAATTCATCATCATCCCATTGTAAAAAAAGAAAAAGGGCCGGAAAAACAAATGTAAATGGCAAACACTTTATAAACATAAATTAATATTTAATCTTTTGTGTCCCTAGATATCAAGTGAGGTTGCGGAAAGCCGGAAATGGGTTAAAGGAGTTCAATTATTCTTCTCCCACACTCCCAAAGGAAAAAAAATCATATTACATGAGGCACCATCAAATTGGTGATGGCGATCTAACCCATGTCACTTTCTTTACCTACCCTAACCACTAAGTATTTTGTGGATAATTCCCAAAAATACAAAACAACTTTTCCTTAAGAAATTACTTCTTTTTTTTGAGAACCTTAAGAAATTACTTAAAACACTTATGTTAATATGTTAAAGAAGCCTTAATCTACACAAAAATTTTGTGTAAATCCATTTCATATATAAAACTGGTTCTGGTTAAACTAAAAGAAAAATTTATGTGAACCCATTTCATATATGAGACAACTGGGTAAAGAGGGGTCATTAATGACTACTCGAGGGTCATTATATCGAGTCTCATATATGAAATGGCTCCACACACTCCTTTTTTTAATCTTATACTAGTAAATAATACCAACATTGTGAGTTTGTTTGAGAATAACTAGCTATTACCATCTAAGTATGACTTTTAGCCGTCCACTATCGTATCATGATGAGCAGTCTTAGACGTATAATGCATTATCTGCTTATGGACCCCGCGCATTCAGCCAATTTTTATTGTTATTATTATTTTTTGTTTCTCTTGAACTTACGAGCCAAAAACAAGATTTTTCTTTTTTGTGAATTCTATGTTTATATAACTCATTTCTATACTACTATGTGACAGTTGTGTATTCATCGTTCGAGCTGTATATTTTTACATGCCATTTTCTCCTATTGTACTCTCTCTCCGCCACACTAGATTTTTATAGTGTAGTTGCATAATTTTATTTTATAGTTTCATATTTATGTGTTTGAGTTGCATGACATTTTCTTCTACTACATTTTCTCTCCTCCCCCGCTCAATTATATTTGAATGCTAAATTGTATATTTTTTAAGCCGAGTTGTATGTTATTTTGTTAGAGGTGTATATTCATTTCATCCATGTTTATATTCGTGAAGATAAAAAAAAAGATAGTATGCAATGGAATATACATTTTTTATAAAGGAATAAAACATTGGTTGAGTGCACCAATGAGCAGAAACATGGTAAGCGCGTGTATGCAATAAGTCTACCATTGTTCTATCATGATAACATTGTCAATAAATAAAAAAAGTATGATTGTAAATATAATTTGATGCAAACATGAAAATCTTAAAATGAAATAAGTAATAAAAAAATTACCTGAAGTGAATTAGAAAAATAAATGCAGTTATAATTATTATAACTAAGTTGAAACTGAATTGAAATGAAAATATTTACATTAAATTAAAAAATATGCAATTAAATTGAAAGATAATGAACTATAACACTATAAAAAAAAGTGCAAGAGCGAAAATCATAGCTTTCCTAATTAAAGTTATTTATTTGGATTTTAAATAATCAACAAGCCGAAGTATTCAAAGTAAATTATCAAACTTGTCTAATACTAGTTCGATCAAATGAAAATAATAATTAAAATATTGTCTTAATTAAATGTCTATATTTTCTTTCTGAAAAATCATTTATATGATTTGTAATATTTCACATTTGTGAAGTATTTATAAATTTAAAACAAGTACAAGAATTTTAAAACCGAGAAAGCATAAATTGCCGTTGTTATGAAATGTGAAGTTGTAATTTGTTTACAATTCGTGCCTTGTGGTGTTTGATGGGACCTTGCACCATGGTGCATTATACTCCGTTTTATCTTCAAGCAACCAACAAGAGCATGGGACCCAATAGTTTACATGTTATGATTTCAAAAAAAGTAAAATTACATGTTATGATGTAGATTCCAGCCAAGTAGGAGATAAATAGAAATTATAAATTTATTTTCTTATGAAAAGAAGAATCTAATTATTAATTATGAAATTTTCGTTATTTAAGATTTATATAATTCTAAAAATATTAAAAAAGATTGATACACATTCTATAGGGCTTTGTGTGTCAATATAAAGCTCTCGTTTATTCAAAACAAATGACAATGATAAACTTTTGCTTCCATAAAACATGATAAACTTATTTATAAAAAAAAAGATAAACTTTTGAAGTTGTCAATGCAATATAGTGAAAACTTTTTTGTACACTACCCATGCAAAATGTATTATACTACCTCCTCCTCCTCCTCCTCCAATTGAAGTTTCTAAATAACATATTCGGATTCCAAACTATGTAGAAACTAATTTGAAATCAAATAATATTGTTAATTTATTTTGAAATGGAGTTCTAGTCACCAAATGTATACGGCTAAAACTCCCTTTACCAGCACCAAACTAAACTTATATACATGAATTGCAAATTCTAGCAAATAAAAACTCATAAACGTTGTAACAATGTTCAACCCAACTAAACATCTTTTTATAAACTAAATTGATCTAAATTGTACCAAACTCTAGTCACAAGGCCATTTTTAATAACTTATTAGAGTTGAACATAATTGAAACGAATTAAAGTGATTAATTTTGAACCAATGGCGGATATTACCAACAATAAAATAGGGGTCGAGATTGAACCCTAGACCTCTTGCATGGGAATACAAGGGCTAACCCACTAGACTAATTAGATGCCTTTGTAAATTGTAATTAACCTAGACTAAATAGAAGAAAACTAAATTTTAGGACGATCAGGCCCATGTAAAGTCCAACTTAAATTTGCCTACGTTTTGAGTTAAACTATTCTGAGGTAGGAAAAGGGGAAAATAATATAGTCTTTTAACCTTATTGGAAAACTTAACACAAACAGATTATAGTTAACCGATTGATGTGAAAGTACCATCTACAAATTTGGTCAAAATATGCCAAAAATAAGCATATTTGGACTCTCACAAAACACTTCCTTTGTTGTAAACAAAACTCATAAATTAAACCAATTTTTTAAAAACAGAACTCAAAATTAACGAAATAAGTAAACATTGATGTGGAAATGCAATCTATAAATGTGGTCAAAATATACTACAATTAAGCAGATTCAGGCTCTCATAAAACACTTCCTTAGTTGCAAACAAAATTCATTAATTAAACCGAACTAAACATTTGTAAAAATGAACTCATCAAAGATTTGGGAATAACGACATGTTCTCCACAACTTCTAAATACTTAGTTTCATCTCGCTTTCGCTTTTTCCTTTTAATCATAAGAAGTGTTGACACCAATATCCGTTTATATTATTTTGGATATCATTACAAACATTTACCTAAATATAAAAGTTGATTATTAATATGCTTTTCATAAGAAACTGTACGTTAAAATAATTATGCAAAAATTTAGTGCAATTCAGTTGACTTAAATTAAGTTAAGTTAATCCCTACACAAGCTAGCAACCATCAAAAGTATGAGGAGAATTAGCAAAGTAAAGCAACACCAACTACAACAATCGAGTATAATCTCTATTCAATGGGGGAGTTTGGGGGTTGGGATGTACGCAACCTTTACCCTGGTTTAAGAAAACATGAAGGTTGTTTTCGATAATGTTGACCCAAAATACCTTACTGCATTGGAGTATTGACTTATAACAACTTCATTAAAATAAGAAATGATGGAAAGCTATTAATATATCCATGGTACACCCGGGTATATCTTGCTCCCTACTTACTAATTTACAAAGAAAGACTACTGGAACGGCATGACAGCAATACCACGACAGATATAATTACCGACAAGAGAGAGCAAGACTGACTTCCCCCTATCACTTAAAGGCGGGAATAACGTTTTTCTTTCCCACGGCCTTACTTACCAAGCTCGAGACTAGAAGAGCATTTTAGGAATTTCAGATATCGCTTGTAATTTGTTTTTTCTCTTATTTAGGCCGAATACTTCAAAAAATAATAACGGACCAATATTTAATTATCTACCGATAAAAAAGGGAGTACGGAATAAGGTACACCAGGTGTACAGTCGAATTTACCCTTTATTAGTCATTTTTTTATACGGAGTAAACGAGTAGTACAATATTCATAGCTTGAGCAAAGCAAAATCTCTAAACAAAACAGACCAACAACAAAGAAAACCAAACATGCAAAAAAACCGCACATATTTACAAAGCAAAACAAAAGGCAAAAAAACAACTTCACTTTCAAATAAACAAAGCAAAGCAAAACGAAAGTGAGAAACCCATTAAGCAATCTCCCTCCCTTTCCCCACACTTCATTTCTCCACTCCATTCTCTCTCCACTTCACTCCAATGGCAGTCACAATGGGAGAAGAAGAAGAACATCAAAAGAATTCTCTCTTTGACACTGTGATAGACCTTACAAAGGCAGCCCAAGAAAGGGGCAGTGACCCATTAATATGGGCAGTTCAAGTGTCATCTCACCTAACCTCAAAGGGTGTCACTTTACCTTGTACTGAACTTGCACATGTCTTAGTGTCCTACATTTGTTGGGATAACAATGTCCCTATTGCCTGGAAGCTTCTTGAACGTTCCCTTGTTGCTAATTTGGCTCCCCCTTTGCTTGTTCTTGCTCTTCTTTCTCAAAGGTATCATCTTTTCTTTGTTTTCTCTTCTGGGTATGTCTTGTTTTTTCATTATATTGCCTTTTTTTGTTGTATGGTGAATTTGTTTGTTTTTCTCATGTGGGTGTCTTTTCTTTCTTTCCATTTTCGTTTTTTCGTTTGAAAGGTTTGTGCTTTTGTTGCTGTGATCTTGATTGAATTTTCTTTGCATTGGTGTATACATGATTTTATCATATTGTTTTGGTGTCTTTGTGTTTTTTCTTTTATTCTTTTTGTTGGGTTTCTTGAGTTTGTTTTTGTGATCTTGATATTCTTTTGGTACACTTTTTTTAAAATTTGGGTTTCTATGGAAAAAATTGTGTGCACCCGTTTCATATATTCGAAAGGGTTATTAATGACCAACAAGGGGTCACTAATCAACCTTTTCTGTTATAATGAGGTCGTCTCGGGGTCATTTGTGACCAACAAGGGGTCACTAATCAACCTTTTCTGTTATAATGAGGTCGTCTCGGGGTCATTTGTGACCAACAAGGGGTCACTAATCAAACATTTCTGTCATTAATGAACTCAGTCTTATTTTTTTCAAAACTGGTGCACACAAGTTTTTGTGGGGTGAGTAATATCTTTGGCTTTTGGGTTGGTTTGACATGACATCATTTTCCTCTATAGTTTTTGTTATTCCTTGGTTAATTTGTTACTATATGATGTGACATAAAAGTTTATCATGTGGTTGTTATTCAAATTGTTGGAATGGTTTTTAGTGTGCACAGTTGCCATTAATCCTTGGGCAAGGCAATTTCAAGCTAGCAGACAGTCTCTGTTGTATGAAAGTATATGCTTGAGATTGACTTCTCATGGGATTTGGCTTCAATTTTCAGAATTTACATTTATTTCTGTCCTCAATTATTTTGTGGTTGTTGGGTTAGTTGGAGTTTCAGTAGGATACATTTGTCACTTAAGGTTGGTGGTTTTGGATGTAACTTCAAAGCTGGGTGATGCAATCTATAAATGTCAGTGTCAAGCTGTTAAATTTGGCGTAATAGTTTTTGAACTGGTCATACATTCTTCACTATTGATATTTATTGTGTGGTGTACAGAGTATGTGTCGGATACGCTTGCTTGCAAATGAGGGGAAGTTTGAATTCATTGCCTTATTTTTAAGTTTTAACCAATTGGCTGTGACCTCACACTCTCCCACCCCTTTTCGCTTTGATCCTCGGACACTATCACTATATGCTAGTTTCTGACACCGCTGACATGGATTCTGGACAACTTTGTGAGTCCCAAAGTGAAATGTGATTAATCCATGTGTACTGGTGAGCTGTTAAAGTCACACCATTCTGTGTGGTTGCCAAAATTGGCACTTGCACGGTGCAACACCGAATACTGGTGCTGCATTGAGGACAGCGTTTTTTTTGGCCCCTCTACTGGATAGACTGGCAAACTTCCGATTGACTACCCAATGAACCTAAAGTCAACAGTTCTTATGTTTATTCATGTATTTATTCTTTCTTAATTATCTTTCTGCTTACCTTCGTTCTGTTAGTATATCTGTCATCATCCCTTTACTGTTACCTTTTACAAGGATTCCAGAATATCATGCCACACAGATGGGCAAAGTTTGTTTTATAACTCTTTCTTGTTTGATTAAGGGCTTAGGGTGCTGAGGGAGTGAGTATTACTCTGTAATATTGTTGTTGTTGTTGAGGAGGGGGATCACGAGGGAGATAAGTCACTTCGAAACCTTACTTTTTCACATGAGATAGAATATTCAGTGTGACCATTGGTGTAAGTGGAAGTTCACCCGCTACTGCTGTTTTCACTTTGCTACTGGTCTGATCTTTGTTTGAGATGGAATATTTCTCTGAATTTGTTTACCCTTTTTATTTACTTCACTGTATTATTGTATAATATCTTCAGCCACACTCATCATTGTGCCAATTTATATTATGCGCAGGGTTATCGCGTACCGGAATGATCGCCCTTCTGGATATAGACTTTATATGGAGCTTTTAAAGCAGCATGTGTTCACATTAAAACATCAGATCACTGTGTTGAACTTTCAGGAGTAAGTTTTTAATTCTGAGTCTTGTTCGTTAATTTTGCTTGGGTCAATAATCTGCTATGAGCTCCTTTTGGTTGGTTAAGAGATGACATTGAATGTACTGTTCAAGAAGGTCACTCATGAATTACAGGATGTTAGATTTGAGTTTTACATTGTTAAATTTGAATATGAATAGCAAACAAGGGAACATTGGCTTGTGTGCACTGTAGAACAGAAGTGGTAATTGTAATGAATGTTCACTTTGCTTTAAGATCCTTGACTAGATAAGTGTTGCCGTAAGTGATAAGTTCATATGAGCAATAATTGATAGCTAATTAACTATGCAACTGCTGAAACTAAAGGTACTCTGCAATAGATGTGGGTGTTATCATCTTTATTAGTCAATCTGTTTCACTGCTCTCCTCCTTCCTTTTAGAATGTCAGGTAAGAAATTATGGCCTTCATGTGTTACCATTAAAATATCAAGTTAGGAGGTCGTCACTCACTTCATTCCTGTCTTAAGTAGTATGCTAAATTGTCTGATCATCACTTGTGCATTGCCATATTCTTCTATATCTGTTTTTCTTCCCTTATTATGTTCCTTCTTTGTCCTTTTCTTCCTTCTATTTTCTTCGCCTCCAATTTTCTTTTAGTTTTTAAATTCACAAATTTCTTCAGTGGTAAAAAATTGCAAGAATCTGGTGTTGTGTGTTATTGTTTGATCACCAGTTTCTTTGTCTTCTAAAATCTTATTGCAGGGTGATGATGTCAGTTGAGGATGTCCTTGGTCTTTCTAAGATATATGGTCTGGAGACGAGTGACCCAGGAATTCTTCTCATGGAATATCTCTTTTCAGCTGTGTGGCAGCTACTTGACGCGTCTTTAGGTGATGAGGGGTTGCTCGATCTTACCGTAGAAAAGAGTTCCATTTGGACAATGGATAATCAATGCATGGATGTGGATACCTATGACAATTATGATGCGAAGAGGATTCAACTACTTCAAAAACTAAAGAGCTCAAATACAGTCTTGGCTATAGAGATAATTGGAGAATTTTTTCAAAATGGCGTGACATCCAGAATACTTAGCTTGGTACGCCGTAACATGTAAGGGTTTTTCTTTGTATTTCAGCTCGGCTTTTGCATCTGAAGTCTGTAGCCTTTGTTATGCACAAAAAGTCATGGACAAAACAAATGCTGAATAAAACAACAAATCAGAGGGCTAACAAGATTCCTTCTTGTGGAGAATTTGCCTTTATGTCAATTAGTCTATGTATTGCAAGATCTACTTTGTAAGTCAGATCACAAATTTTTGCAAGCAAATGATTTAAGTATTTGTGTAGAAGCACTTGAAGTCCACTTGACCTGCAATTGTCCTATGATGACATGCTCACATGACTGACTTCGATTGTTGATCTTCTTTGTCTCCATCTGTACAATGTTATTATGACTGACTGATTAGGTTTTGCAAATTATGGTCCCTGAACTTATTTCCATGGGAGTATACTGTTACTGTTAGGGCTTGTCCATTATTGAATTCTATTGAACCTTTCTTTTTCGATGCAGGACAAAGCAATGGGCATCGTTTACCCTTCGACTTGAGCTGCTTGTGGCTAACTCTTTGGCTCTACAGAATGCACAGAAAATAAGTTCTAAAGATCTTTTGCGGATAACTACGGATGCTCACAAACTGGGCTCCTGGGAGTGTGGAAGGCATTTAGAAGATTTCTTGGTGGGAATCCCTCATTCACTCGCTTCACCTGCTGTTCATCGTCAGGAGACTAGCCTTTCCGGATGGTGGCTTCCACTAGATGTAGTTTTTGAGGATCTTGTGGATGGATACCAAGTTACAGCCACAAGTGCAGTTGAAGTTATTACAGGTATGGACTGTTTTTACTTCTACAGGTTGAAAACGTCCTAAAAGTTATTGTAAATATTTTCTTTTTGTGTATTTATTCAGGTTTAGTGAAGTCCCTTCAAGCTATCAACAACACCTCCTGGCATGATACATTTCTTGCCTTGTGGGTTGCTGCTCTTCGTTTTGTCCAAAGGGTAAGATAAGTTCTCATGCCCCCCTTTCACCAGATGAAGGCAACTTTTTAACTCAACTATTGTTAATTAAAAATTTAATGTGTTTCCAGTAACTTTTTACTGTCTGAAAATCCTCTTGAATTGAAATATGTCTCTGATATGTGGCTTATGAACCGGGCATTTGAGATTTCTTTATTTTTTAATTTTTTTATTGTCAATAGGTTGAAACTTTATTAAAGTGTAGTTATCAAGGATTTTTTTCTGGTAGAGAAAAACTTGGCCATTATCATTTACACGTAATTTTTTTGTTCATTATTGAGGATGAAATATGCTGTTATGCTATACGTAGAGACTTTTTCCTGTATTTCTTTTTCTGTTGTCAATTCTAATCAAACTTTTGATAAAATTACTTTTTTGATTTTTTTTGTCTCACTTCTTTTGTATCTTTGTGTGTGTTATTATTGGTGCTTTTTTTGAAGTTTCATTTTCTAATGAAAATCTTGTAGGAAAGAGATCCTATCGAAGGGCCAGTGCCCCGTCTTGATACTCGAATGTGTGTTTTGTTTATCACTACGCTAGTGGTGGCTGATCTTATTGATGAAGAGGAAAATCCAGTTGATGAATTAGAACGTGAATCCACTAATCATTGGAAAGAGAAAGAGAATTCTGGGAGACGGCGCCAAGCTTTAGTTTCTTGCATACAGATGCTGGGTGATTTCCACAGCCTGCTGGCACCTCCTCAGACTGTTGTTTCTGCTGCCAATTTGGCAGCTGCAAAAGCAATCATGTTTGTTTCAGGTGTTGATGTCCCTAGTGGGTACTTTGAGTGCATTAATGTCAAAGATTTGCCCACTAACTGTTGTAAGTATCCATCTTTACTTCTTAATTATAAAGTTTTTCTGGTATACTTCTTTTGAAGGGCTAGGATTAAGCAACCACTTACCAGCACTGGACTGCTGTCTTGTTTTGTATTCATGTCTTCTTGATTTCTACATGTTGAAGGATCGAATGTCAGGGATATATCAAATAGGACCTCCTGGCCACTCCTGAGAAACTTCTGCTCTAGCTAATGTCATGTAATGTGTGTTTATAGGATCAACTACAATTCATTTTTGTTATGCGACATGGTATGACTTTGTGTTCGATGGTGTAATTAGTTTTTAGCTGCATGATCTTTTGAGCTCTTAAGTTGGGGTGTTTTCCATCTGTTGCACAATTCGTCGGATGAGTGACTGGCTAAATGGTACAGATTCAATTTTGTTGAGAGTAGTCATCAGCATATCTTGGTATGCGGGAGATGCCTCCTTGATGCCCATGTATTATGCATTTTTAATAATCTTGTATAAAACCTTGTTTCTATGTGCAAGTCTAATATAACTTTTTGTTTGAAAAGAGATTATGATACAGCAAGTTGGCATAGTTACTGATGATGAAAAAAATGTCACTAAAACCTCTAATATTAAGATCTGTCGTTGGAACATAGCACTAATAATGAAACAAGTGTGGGCAGTTATGTTGAAAAGTGACTGTATTTGGGTGAATTGGGTACATGGCATCTATGTAAAGGGATCAAATTTCATGTATTATACAACTGTGATGATTTGCCATGGCATCTATCTTCATTTGCGAAGGCCTCCCAATGAGTGAGTGGGATATAGAGGAGTTAGCCGGATTGTTTATGGTTGTAGAGAGCGCCCGGTTATCACTTGAAGAAGATAGTCGTGAATGGGTGGGTGATTCGTCGGGCATATTCACTTGTAATTCTTTTATGGCTCGAATAAAAGGTCCGGTCACCCACATTTTCCCGGTAGTGAATTATGTGTGGAAGTGCAAAGCCCCATTAAAGGTCTGTGCCTTTTGCTGGACTTTGGTATTGGAGCGGATTAATACTAATGACATGAGAGACGTAGTCCAAGGACTACACTATTCCCAGACTTATGCATTATGTGTAGGAGGAGCTGTGAAACGGGGCTAGATTTATTTCTTCACTGTGAGGTGGCTATTTCTCTTTGCCAAAGACTCTTCCAATTAATTGGGAAGTTTGGATTTATTCACGAACAGTTTTAGAATTCTTGATGATTGAGTATGTTGGATTTGGAAGAGTGAGAGATAAGCGGATTTTGTGGCGGTGTGCAGTTCTAGCAAACTTTTTGCATTTGGCTGGAGCGTAATGGGAGCGTTTTTTATAAGGGCTTTTAGTCTCTTTAGTTCATTTGGGGGATGGTGGAATTTTTAGCTTCTTTGTGGCCAAAGTCGGGAGGGGCTTTTTAGGAATATCCACTTTCAATTTTACAACACAATTGGTGCTCTTTGTAACTCCACTGAGCTTAGAGGGCATCTTGTCCTTGGAAGCTCTTTTGATACTTGTTTTATAATATTTATTTTTCTATAAAAAAAGTGTAAGTGTAAAAGAGAAACTGAAGAAAGGAAGAGTGTGCTGAGGATTTCTCATCCTCAAAATGCTGTACTTCTTGAACTTCATTAATATAATTTTTTCCTTGTCTATAAAGAAAAATGATGTCACCAAAATCTCTACAATTAATCTTTTCCTGTGCATTCGTGACTATATTCTAACCTTTTCACATATGTGTCTGTTTCACACTTCTTTTTTTATAAGTTGAGAGCCAGATTTGAAATGTTTGGATTAAGATAGGGTTATGCTGAGGCATGTAGGTGTGTTACTCCTTTCTAGATTTCAGTGAAGACATCCTGTTGTAAGAGCGAAATAGTATTTGCTCATTCATGAATCATGAGGTCTTGAAGAGAGCACCCCCCC
>ONZK01001035.1:5594-22281 GCA_900322385.1 Pharnaceum exiguum | reverse complement strand
AATTGTACCAAAGTAGAGGATGAAGTGGTGTTTAACATGTTTTGATTGTGGGGCCTGTAAATGGCTTGTTGATGAGTGTCTTAGCCACACCGGTCAGTTCAGTGATAATGTGCAAATGCTTGACATGTCTGAGTCCTTTACCGCTCTTTGTACCTAATTCTGATCTGTTATTTTGCACACATTGCAGCTGGGAACATGCGCCACCTAATGGTTGAAGCTTGCATAGCTAGAAATCTGCTTGATACATCTGCATATTTTTGGCCAGGATATGCCAACGGTCAAATCAATCAATTTCCTAGCCCTGTGCCTTCTCACTTACCTGGTTGGGCATCATTCATGCAGGGTGCTTCACTTACACCTCTGATGATTAGCGCTATGGTTGCAGCTCCTGCTTCAAGGTATACAAAGTTACCTACACTTGGTTTTAGAGAATTTTTGTTGCCTTATTTCACGTATTTGTAAGAGTGGCCGTATCATAAAACAAATTTTGGAGCAAGGTTGAGAGCAGATGATTGTCGGTCACACATTGACCACAATGTTTATGAGGGCAGGAAAAAGATACCTTAGTCTTTTGAAGCCTTGTTGAGGGAGATAATGAACCAAATAAGGCGATTCAGTTTCCAAAATTAAAACTTACCTTGGTAATTATTGTTTGATCAAGCTGGTAAACATAGTGAAGTTGTCTCAATCAATCACGATACGTTTTTTTTAGATAACATGGGTATCCTGGCTTTGCCTAACTACTCCCACGGGCCCTGAAGTTCCTGAAAGTAAAACCTCCAGTGGCCCTGAGGAGTCTCGAACTCGAGACCTCTGGAATAAATCTCAGAAGTCTTACCAACTGAGCTACCCACTCTGGGTATTAATCACGATACATTGCTGAGCTGGTAAGTTTAGACATTCAGAATCAGTCTTTGCCTTTAACTTCACTCAGTTTTCCATCCCATGATCCTTTCGTTTCTGCAGTGTTACTTAGTGAGACTGATAAGTGGCGGCATTAGCTCATACAACCAGGATCCATGGCTTTTTTGTTATCATAAATAGAGTTCTGTCAAGGAACTGTCTCACGTTACCAGAAATTCTGGCTATCATTAAGTCATGATTTTTTTTGAGGTCTTACCATAAATTTGTTCTGGTTCCATGTGTATACAGTAAAAATTTGCAAAATCCAATCTTTTCCTTTATGTTATATTCTATCCTGGCCTTTAGTTACAAATTTTCTTTCTGGAGTCAGGTATATCAGATGCTATATTTTCTAAATTACTCAAGGCTAAAAGGAACTGAACTTTAGCTTATCCGTTTGATGGAAGTTTAGCAGAGCTGGAGAAAGTATTTCAGTTGGCAGTCCATGGATCAGATGAAGAGAAGATATATGCAGCTATGATTCTCTGTGGTGCGTCATTGCTCCGAGGGTGGAATGTGCAGGTAAAAGGTCAAACTTAAACTTACAGTGTTCGTTTTATCCCAGAGAAAGATTGCAATTATATTTTGTGGCTGTTTCACAGGAGCATACTCCATATTTTATCACAAGATTATTGTCGCCACCAGTTCCTGCTGGTCATGTGGGGGCTGAAAGCCATTTGATAGCTTATGCGCCGATGCTTTTTGTACTTCTGACTGGGATAGCGCCAGTAGACTGCATTCAGATCTTCTCTTTGCATGGACTGGTACGATTACTTTTTCTAGTTAAGTTGTTGGTAAATGATGCCAGCTTTATCATTTTGTGGATCATGTGACTCTTATTGACTATCATTTATACGCACAATGTAGGTTCCACAACTTGCAGCTTCTTTAATGACGATATGTGAAGTTTTTGGATCTTGCGTTCCTAATATTTCATGGACTGTGAGTGGCGAAGAAATTTCGGCGCATGCTGTATTTTCGAATGCATTTATACTTCTCTTAAAGCTTTGGCGGTTTAATCATCCGCCTCTTGACTATGGTGTGGGAGATGTTCCACCAGTTGGATCTCAACTTACTCCTGAGTATCTATTATCGATACGGAATTCTCTTTTGGCTTCCTCTGCTGATGTACTTAAGGATCGTAACAGAAGAAGACTTTCAGCTGTTGTAAGTGCATCATCCTCGAGACCTATATTTGTGGACTCATTTCCAAAATTAAAGCTCTGGTATCGGCAGCATCAAGCTTGCATTGCTGCACCTCTCTCTGGGCTCATTCCAGAAACTCCAGTGCATCAGAATGTTGAGACACTTCTTACCATGATCTTCAGAAAGGTCAATAGAGGAGGCCAGGCCTCTGCAACTTCTGGAAGCAGTAATTCGTCTGGGCCTGCCAGTGAAGATAGTTCCCTGAGGCCTCAGTTGCCTGCTTGGGATATCCTGGAAGCTGTTCCCTATGTTGTTGATGCAGCCTTAACAGCCTGTGCTCATGGACAAGTGACTCCACGTGAACTAGCTACAGGTATCTGACTTTTTTTTTTTGAAATTATTCTCTATGAACATGTCAAAGGTGGTTTGAAAGCTATACCCCTAGAGTGTTTTGGTCGTATGTTCCCCCTTATTTCATGTTACTGCTTAGCCTTGTAACTGTAATCAAAGTACATGTATAGCTGTTTAAAGGTTCTGGTTTAATTTGATGCTGATAGAAGTTGGAATTTCTTCCACCATCAGGTCTTAAAGATCTTGCTGATTACCTTCCTGCATCGTTGGCAACAATTGTGAGTTACTTTTCAGCAGAAGTGACCCGTGGCGTTTGGAAACCAGCTCTTATGAACGGAACAGATTGGCCAAGTCCTGCGGCAAACTTATCAAATGTTGAGGAGCAAATTAAGAAAATACTTGCTGCAACTGGGGTTGATGTTCCCAGCCTTGTTGCAGGTACTGAGCATTCCTACATAAACCATTTGTGCTCTGTTGTTTCGACATCAATATCTTATGTGCTCTTCCTGTCATGTTTGAAGATCAACTAATCAACACCCTAAAAAAAACGCTACTAATCAAGATGCTAGTGTCGATATATCTTCTTTTTTTTTCCTACAAGAATGATATATCATGTAAAAGAATATTGAAATCAGTGATGTAAGAAACAATCTGATAATGATAAAGTGTGTATAATTTATAATGCATTAAGAAGTTTACTCAGACCACTTGTTCCTTTATCTATAGCTGCTGTTTTTCTTTTTTCTTTTTTTTTCTGTTTTCTTTTATTTCCATCAACTCCTGTACTTGAAAGATGGTTGAGTAGAAACTAGAAAACAGTAATTCATTTGGTTGTTTACAAGGGACATCCTAATGCTATAGTGTGCCAGTGTGCTACCTTTTTTTTGACTAAAATTGGCAATGCTCCTCTACCAACTTTCTAATTTGAAAGTCCTTTTCTTTGTTGCTTGATCACTGAATCTCATTTTACATATAAATTCGAAAAAGGGGGAATGCCTCTGTCTTCTAATATATTCTCATATATCTTTATCATTTTTTTTCCTTTGCGGTTACAGATGTAAGTTCCCCGGCTACTCTTCCACTGCCATTGGCTGCATTTTTGAGCCTCACTATAACCTACAAACTTGACAAAGTGTCTCAACGTTTCCTTAACCTGGCTGGTCCAGCCCTTGAGTCTCTTGCAGCAGGCTGCCCATGGCCATGCATGCCAATTGTGGCTTCTCTTTGGACACAGAAGGCGAAGCGCTGGAGTGATTTCCTAATCTTTTCTGCATCTCGCACTGTTTTCCTCCACAACAATGACGCTGTGGTTCAACTTCTTAGGAGTTGCTTCACCGCCACACTCGGCCTAGGTACCACCCCAATTTTTTGCCAGTGTGGGGTTTCAGCTCTTCTTGGCCATGGGTTTGGCTCTCATTGCAATGGTGGAATAGCTCCTGTTGCTCCAGGGATCCTTTATCTGCGTGTGTATCGTTCGGTTAGGGATCTCATGTTTTTGGCCGAAGAGATTGTTTCTCTTCTTATGCAGTCTGTTAGAGAAATTGCTGGTCCAGAGATTTCTAAGGAGAGCAGTGAGAAACTTAAGAAGACTAAGATTGGATCAAGATATGGACAAAGTTCACTCTCTCAAGCAATGACCAAAGTGAAACTTGCATCTTCTCTTGGTGCTTCACTTTTATGGTTATCAGGGGGACAGGGTCTAGTTCAGTGTTTAATAAAAGAAACTTTGCCGTCTTGGTTTATTTCTGTTCATAGATCAGAGCCTGAAGCAGCAGAGATAGTTTCAGTATTACGAGGATATGCACTAGCATACTTTGCCGTGTTCTGTGGGGCATTTTCTTGGGGTGTTGACTCATTATCTTCATCAGCATCACGGCGGAGGCCTAAGATCCTCGGGCACCATTTGAAATTTCTTGCAAGTGCCTTAGATGGGAAGATCTCTCTTGGCTGTGATGGGGTCATTTGGCGGACATATGTATCCAAGTTTGTAAGTCTAATGGTAAATTGTACTCCTAATTGGGTGCCGGAATTAGACTTGGACGTGTTGATGAGATTGAGCAACGGATTAAGGCAGTGGAATGAGGGGGACCTTGCATTAGCCTTGCTCAGAACTGGTGGGCTGAAAACTATGGGTGCTGCTGCTATGTCAATAATAGAAAGTGAAAGATAATCCCTAGTTCAACGTGCTGAAGATCTAATTGTTCATGTAGGAGCTTGTACATAGGCTTTAGTTTTTACTTTGGGATTGTAAATCATAGCTGTTATCCCATTTGAAGATCAACCTCACAGGTCAGAACTGTGAGTTTCCTCGGAAGCAGAAACTATTGGGCATCTTGTGGGCTGTGGTTGTGGATGTTTCCCTTCCTCATTTGGGAATGAGCTTGTAGGATGATATTAATTCAAGAAGTAACTAGTAAGGGCTTTCTGGCCCCATTTTTGAGTTTGTTGATTGATTAGCTGCTCATTATATGCCGTGTTCGATAAAGACTTAAAAGTCCTAAAATATAAGTATAATGAAGTTTTGCTTGACAAATAGTTTTTGCTTCTTAATCTTGTAGGATAGCCTTTTATCCCCACTAATAATGCTTCCAGCAACCTGCTTAAGGTGCTATATCAGTTTTAATCTAACCAGCAATTTCAGTACGACAGTACTCCGGCAAACGTTAGTGTACGTCAATTTTGTTTGAAACTTAGGCGTCGTTTTGGTAACTAGAGATGTGTGAGGATAAAGAGAATGATACAGGAATGAAATCAATTACAAAGGTGTAATCGGAGTTGTTTTTATTGAGGTGAAGCTGCAATGGCAATTACATAAATACTCCTGATTCATAAATCATGGTGTACATTGTCATTACAGATTACAGTAGTTGATTAAGTACACGGTACACCCCATGGCACTCTGCGGCCTGCGCTCTGTTTTTATCTCTTTCGGTTTCTAACTTGAAGTCTAAAACTGAATACTTTACAACTCAATGCAATTATATGCAACCAAACGAGCCAATCTGCAAAAGGTAAATTGTCTAGTCCCCGAAACAAAAAAAAACTCTGAAATGTCGTCTGGTCAGTGGTCAACAATCAAATAATGCTAGTCTTACAAATGGCGAACGAAAGATGGGGGTTTTTGTACTTTTGTTAAAGGCTGTAACAAAATGAAATGAAGAGGGGGGAAGGGGTAGTGGTGGAATAATATGATGGCAACAACTCATGGAGGGGGGTGCTAAATACCTGATGCCCATCTTCACTCTTTATCCCTTTGTCTGTCTCTGTCTCTCCGTCTCACTCCCTCCCTTGTGGCATTGGCTTTTCGCATGTGTTGCAGCAGGCATGTCCAACTTTGAGAAGTCAACAACAATATCATGCACCGCCACTAGCGCCAGGTGACCTTATCATAGGTTGGCCTTGCATTGCCTTCCTGACTCCAAGCGCGTCATCCCACTTCCCAGACTCTGCATAAAGGTTAGACAGCAGAACCCTACTTGCTCCGTGAGACGTATCTAAGCTTGCCAAGATCTCGGCAGCTTTCTCTCCAATCTCCACATTACCATGTGTTCGGGAGGCTGCCAACAATGAACCCCACATGACAACATCTGCCTCCATGGGCATACCCATAATCATTTCGACAGCTTCTTTCAATCGTCCTGCTCTACCTAGGAGGTCAACCATACAGCCATAATGCTTAATGGTGGGTGCTATCTTATACACTTTTTTCATGCGTTCAAAGTATTTTTCTCCCGCTTCTACTAAGCCAACATGGCAGCAAGCTGTTAGCACTCCTATAAAGGTGATCGAATTGGGTCTTACACCTCTCCTCTCCAAATCTTCGAAGATTGTGAGTGACAAAGTTGCATGCCCATGCATTGCGACTCCACATATTATCGCATTCCATGGTGAGACCGATGTAATTTTATTTCGGACTGAATTGAACAAATCTAAAGCATCACCTACACTTCCACATTTTGCATAAACGTCAATGAGTGCAGCAGTTAAATTTTCGTTGAGAGGTATAGAATTCTTCTTAATGAATTCATGTGCCAACTTTGCTTCTTTCAGTGAACCTAATGACGCAACTGCTGAAAGGACACTCACCATGGTGATCTCATTAGGCTGGATACCAGCTGCTACCATACCTCGAAACAGCTCTAAAGCCACTGCAGCCTCTCCACCCTGTGAATAACCAGAAATAATGGAGCTCCAAGTGACAACGTCTCTTTCACGCATCTCATCAAAAAGTTTTCTAGCTTGATTAAGCATTCCATTTCTTACATATCCAGAAAGAAGAGCATTCCAGGTAGCAAGATGTGCCTTACTAGCTACTTCAAACTGCAAGCGAGCAAGATCTATCTCCCTGCAAGCTGCATAAAAGTGGATAATGACTGACTGTATAAAATCATAGCAATCGAAGCCAGTCTTAACAATGCCAGCATGCAACTGCTGACCCTCAACAATTGCCATCGCTCGCCCACAGGCTGAAACCAGATCGACAATCATCACATCACTAGGCTCTAATCCCACTCGCAGCATCGAACGATACAACATCAAAGCTTCACCTAATCTTCCTGCCCGTACATAAGCATCAATAATACTACCCCACGACACAAAATCCTTATCCGGAATCCTATCAAACAAATCTCTAGCCAACTCAACAAGCCCCCCTTTCGAGTACCCATTCAACATAACATTCCACGAAACCACATTCTTCTCAGGCATCTCTTCGAACAACCTCACCGCGTCCCCTAAACTCGAACAAACACAATACATATGCAACAAATTCGTCGCAACATGAACCAAATCTTGAACCCCTAACTTAACACTCAACCCATGTAACACCCTCCCATCCAACACCCCCCCTACACGAGCATACGACGAAATCACATGAGCCATAGTAACTTCACTCGGCACCACACTCTCCCCTCTCATACACTTAAAAACCGCCACCGCTTCACCCCACTTCCCATTCTGAGCCAAACCCATGATCATAGTAGTATACCCAACACAACCCTTCTTTGGCATTTCATCAAACACTTTCCTCGCATCACCCACAAGCCCAGCCCTCATATACGCCCCAATCATAATATTACACGAAACAACATCACGCTCAAAACCCATCTCGAACATCATCTTAGCAACCATTAGCCGCCCACATTTGGCGTAAAAGCTAATCAAACTGTTGTGTATGAACACGTTATTAGTTCCAACCCCTGTTTTTATGATATAGCAGTGTATTTGCTGCCCTTCTGAGAGTGCCTTTAGGGCAGAACATGATTTTAATGCAGAGATAAAGTTAAGCTGGTGATTTGGGTTTGGGTTTGAAATGTGGGTTTTGAGTGAGGTGAAGAAATGTTTGAGGTGGGTTTTTGGGTTTGGTGATGGTGGTGATAGGGTTGAGTAATAATAAAGAGATGATGAGAATATGGGTTTTGGTGAGGTGAGAGAATGGAGTAGATATAGTGATAGTGAGGTTTTGGGGTTTAGAGTTTTGGGTATTTGCATGGCAATCAGAGGTGATCATCACCATCGAGAGGAAGAGAGAGTGTTTTTGGAGGGAAACAGGCTGAATCACTCACAAAAGCAAGTGCACTCGCTGAACCGAACCCCCGTCCATTTTTACTGCCATTTTTACTCACAAAAGGAATTTTGGAGCTATGATTGAAAGGGGCCAAGGGAGTGAGGGAGACTAAACAATGATGGATACAAGATTTAACAATGGACGAGTAGTTGTTGATTTATTATCGGTTGGATGTTGTACATCCAACTGAGTCCTATAAGCTCTCCCTTAATTCAAGGGTGGGAAACATCAAAGAGGTGGAAGGCATGGACAGTCTCGCGAGAATGATTCGCTAGCTGCCAATGTTTTGTTAATCTATAGTATTACACTTTAGTCAGTATTTTTCAGTTCATCTCAGTATCTTTTAGTTCAATTTTAATTTAGCCTTGTTTACGTCTCTACAAATAAACAAAACACACCTTAATTGTCCATCGTTTTAGTTCGGAAATAGCAATATAGAGAATATTGCCATCAATTAAAAAAAGTTGAGAAACACTAATCAATTTTTCTGTGGTAGTGTAAGGACTTTTTGTAATCTTTACGGTTGTTTTTTTACAACTCTTACTTTTATGTTTCATCATCACTAAGTAGTGCAAAAGTTTATGTTCGTTTATTCTTTCTCATTCCCCTAAATATGGTGACATTTTTAGCAACATGAATTTACAAATGATCCGAGACTCATGGCATGGTCAATTTAAATCTTTCACCATCTTTCAGAATGTACGACGTGTGTTAATTTTGAAAATTTAACCAAAGTGGATCACTCTCTTGAATCAAGGTCAAAATATTGATAGGGCACCCCAAGAACTCTATCATACATGCAACTTTGTCGTGGCACCCTCTTTAATTAACCTAACTAGTGTTTAGAGACCTCAAATTAGATTTTTTTTTGACCAAAATACTTCTTGATATTAACTTTAAATTTTGGCAATATTTGAAAATTATGTGGAGTACCAATTTTCTAAAGGAAAATTATACCATTCCATAAGTGCTACCTTGATGAAAAAGTTATGTAGTTGCATACAATAACATAATGTGCAAACTTATAAACATACCTCGTGAATCATACGAGATTTGAACTATAATGAAGATACATGTTTACCCTCCCTTTTCACTGTTTTCTTTATTTCTAGTCTTTTTGTTTATGTGAGTGCATGTATGATTTATATCACTTTTTCCCATTTTCTTAATCTTTGTGCACATTACATTTAGCAATAAAATTACAAGACAAGCTGAATAATATCTATTATCCAAACACTCTTTTAGCAGTAACAACTAGTAGGTTACTTTATCCTACTTGTAAAAATATATTAATGTTACTTAGAAAACTCATTGAATTTTCCATTTAAAAAAAGAAAATTGATTATTATAGGATAAATTACTTCACAGTTTACACATGATGTACAATAATCCTTAATCCCACATAAATTGTCCAAAAAAATAAAATAAAATAAAAAAGAACAAAATGCCCCATCACAAACACCAATCCCAAATTCCCATTCCCAATATATATATATATATAATCCTCCCCACCCCCCACCACAACCCCACCCCCTCCTTTCTCCCACCCCCAAAAAATGCCCCTTCCAAAACCCCAACACCATCACCATCACCGCAAACCCCCTCCCACTCCTCCACCATCCCCCCTCACCCTCTGCCACACCCACCACCACTCCCCCACCTTATCCTCCACCGTCGACCTCCTCTTCCTCCTCTTAGTCCTCTCCTCCCTCACCTTCCTCCTCTCCTCCTACTTCTCCTACCTCTTCACTTCTCTCTCTCTCCTCCTCTCTTCCTATCCTCTCCCTCCTCTCTCCTCCCCTCTCTTCCTCACCCTGTCCCTCACTCTCACCACTCTTCTCCTCCTCCTCCTCCTCCTCTCCCCCTCTCGCCGTCGCCACAGATGCTCCCTCCCCACTTGCCAGGCGATGAAAAACCCTCTCGAGTTCGACCTGCAGCTTCATTCTGAGCTCTCGCTCAAGTCGCCGAATAGTAATTTGATAAAGTTGAATAGTGGCAAGGGGAAGGGGAAGGGGAAGAGTGGTGGTGGAGGGGGTGTGGTTGTGGATATTGATTTGTTGCCGTGGAAAGGAGGGAGTGAGGGGAATCCGGATTATGAGTGTCTTCGTGCTGAGTTACGCAAAATGGCGCCGCCCAATGGTCGTGCTGTTTTGTTGTTTAGGGCTAAGTGTGGCTGTCCTGTTGCTAAGTTGATTGGGTGGGGTCCTAAGAAAGGCCGCAAGCATAAAAAGTTAGTGCTTCGTTTTGTTTATTTTGTTATTATTGTAATAATACGATTAATTGTTGTGTTTGTGTTGTTGTTGATGATTGGTTTGTTAAAGTTTGACTTATGAATGAATGAAATGAAATGTGATGAGAAAATGTTATGATGATTGTTTATTGGTTTAGGTGAATCATTGGTGGTTGAGTGTTGACTTTGCTAGGGTAGGAGTTGAATTAGTTGGTTTTGTTAGTTGATTTGATTTGGTTTTCGCGGTGGAAATGAAGATGCAAGAAGGAAATGTGATTATTTTTGGAGTTTAATGAAGATGGTTAAGTACTAATGTTAGGTTGTATTGACGGTAGGAAGGTGAAATGGGGTGGATTAGTATAATGGAGGTGATAAATTAGTCGTGCGTGCTTGATGGTGGGAAGTTGAGTGATTAGTATTATGGAGCGAGACATCTAGATTAGAAAAGGGTTTTTAGTTATCCAATTGATTTTGGTGAGAATTTGTTGGAACGATGGTAAAGGGAAACTAGTAGATTTACGTAGAATGGTTTATCCGTAGTATTGGAGAGAAGGGCAGTTAACTTGGTTATTTGATTTGATGCGGGGTTTTTAGTTGCGGGTGTGATGAAAGATAGCTCAGCGATCAGTCTAATTTGTTTAGCTGCATCTTACAATTATCTCTGCCCCCATCTGAGATGAGATTAACTGACTTTGTTGTTGTTGTTACATTATCTCTGCATCTTGTTTTGGAATTTGTATCTTATGATCAGATATTGGTGAATTGAACCCATAGGCTGGTTTTGACGATTGATTGTAGAGGATGACAAAGATATATGGGTTGTCTTGACATGCTTTTGGGTACCTACTGTTGTTGCTATGTCACCTATATGAAATTCATTTTAGAGAAGCTTCAATTAGTGAGTGATTGATTAATTGATTTAGCGGGTATGACTTTGATGAAAAATTGATTGGTGGGATTGATTGATGGGGTACGGTACCTGACTAGCGGTGTAAGAGTATTGACTATCGCTGGTAGAACTTAAATTGGTTGATTGATTTTTATGGAGGAAAATGAAAGTCTAGTTTTGGGATGATAGGAATGCATACGAATCTGGAGGATATTATTCGTTGGCGTGTTAAGTGATGTACATTACATGATTTATCTAGAAGGGTGTTCGAGAGTATTGAAAAGAAATCATTGCAAGGCTTTTTTTTTGTGGCTTGTTGGTGCTGGGCAAAGGTGGTGAAGTTGCTCAGCTGCATTCTAAATTGTTGGGCCAGGGATTATTTTGAGCTTTCGGTTGTTAGCCTTTCAGACTGGAGTGATTTTTTTGTTTGATGAAAGTGAAATATCTTTAAACCCGTTCATTCTTTAGAGTTATTACTTAGTGTAGTTTGGTTGAACCTTTTTTTTGCTGATCAACCTGAAAATGCTAATCGTTGCTCATGGTGAAGATTGATCTTCATGATGCTTAGATCATTGCTTCCCTCGTTAAGAATATGTACATTAGATTACAGTTAGAGTGGAGCATAGGTTTATTGTCAAATTAGACTGATATCTCATGAACTGATAGATGTATGAAGGTTGCGCTGTCAATTTTCTTTACATTACATGGCTAGTGATTTTGAGAGTCAGAATTGAAAATGTTTTGGTATTGCTGACTGATGTGTCATTCCGGTATAGACCAGTGTGATACTGATAGACCAGGACAAAGTGCTGCAGTGTTGTGACCCACCATGATTTGGGGGTCTAGCCATTTAGGTGTAGCTGTAGAAATGAATATAAACCTTCCATCTTTAGGTGAATAATAGGTCCGGTGCCTATGAAGTTGAAAGATTTATCTCTATCTTTCATCTTTAGGTGATTATGGACTATAGCAAAATGGCTAATAAAACCTTCCATACTTCTTATTTTTGGTGAAGTTGTTGGAAGTCAATACTTCAATATAGCAATTGGTCAATCTCGGAAACAACCTCTCTATTTTCTTATATAGGGGTAAGGTTGCGTACATCCTGACCCCGAGCACCCCCATTGAATGGGGATCTACACTCAGTTGTTGTTGTTGTAGAAATGTATAAAAACGGTATGGACCACAACGCCTTATTGTGTATGTAATATGTCATTTGATCTAGTATAACATAACCCAAACCAACAGAATATTCAACTTTTTGGCGACAGAAATATGTCTTTTCAACATTTGTAATTCCTGCATTATTCTTTCCTCATTTAACTAAATTTGCAAGGCATTAGTTTACTGCGTCGAGGGTGTGATCTGCATGATATTAGTTTGCTGCCTTTTTATGTCTCTGTCTTGCTGAGATTGGTCATTGGGTGTCACATCATTCAGATTCTGTGTTCCACCATCTTCTTATCTTATGCAGTCGATATTGCTTTTATGCTTATTTTATCTTTCCTATCCCTTGGTTATCATCGAACTGGGAAGTGACACTTTCTTTTCCAAAACCCTCGTTCTTCAAAATATCTAAGTAGGGTCATTGTCATCATAAGTCTCCTAAGACATAATTGAAGTAGAAGCTACATATATGATTGCAGGGTATGTCCTTCACCTGCATTAAGCAACCCCGTGTCATGCTTCAAGAAGGCCTCCAAGTATCTTAAGTGCTATAATGATGTAGGCCGCTAAAACCTAAGTGAGTTTGAGGACACCATTTCATTCCATTATGAGCACTAGGGTTTGTGAACTACATTCTATTGTGCGAGAGTTCTGATATCACTTAGAGATCTATGTCCATTTCTTCCAATTTGTGGCAAAGAATGAAAGTGGGGTCAACATACCTCTTTTGTGATGTCATTGAAGTGGCACCGCATGTATGATGGAAGGGTATATCCTTAACCTGCATTAAAGCAACCGCTTGTCATGCTTGGAAGAAGGCTTTCAATTACCTTGATGACTTGGATAATTTAACTTGCAAATGGCAATGAGTTGAAGATGAAGGATTGAATTGCCATGAGAATGTCGTCGAATAAATGGTTAGTCACAGAGCTATGTGACATTTGAGGGCACTACTTAAACGATGTAGGCCGGTAGATCTTAAGTGAGTCTGATGACACCATATCATTCAATGATGTGAATCTAAGATATGTGAACTATTCTATTGTGCGAGAGTCCTGATATTAACTATTACTTAGAGATCTATCTGATCCTACTATACTAGTACTGCAAATTAATGCAAGGAAGCAGGAATGCCTTTTGGTAGTGGGGCTTGGAAGGAAATCTGATTACTGTTGTGAATAAGATGATATAGAAGCACAGGCTGTATGATTTTCCATGTTTTCAGAGTGCGTAGATTAACTTAAGTATTAGATAAGGGGCACATATACACAAGCACACAACCCGCATACACTCAGAAGAAGTCCATGTCAATGATGATCTGTTTCAGGCTGTAGATGGAGATTTTCTGGTGAACTAACAATCACCTCCAATTCTTAGGTACACCGGGTGTACGGGTACACCTTATGGATTTATAACTAGTATTAGTACATTTATCATTAGTCACATGTTTAATGGCATTAGTCAGTCCCTTTGTAATTAGTTATAAATCAATAGGGTGTACCGGTACACCCGGTGTACCGGTACACCCGGTGTACCAAAGACTTGCTGAACAATCACGATCTCCTTCATTGGATGATTGTTAGTTATGCCAGAGAAACTACTGTTTGGTGGTTGAGAAAATATCAAGATATGATTTTGTTGCTATATTTAATTGCAAGTATCTTAAGGATGATTACTTAGCTTGAGCTCCATCATACTGAATCTGGGTTTTGTTGCTTCTTAGAGTTAAAATGTTCATGCATATTTCTCACTGTGAGTTGAGTATGACATAACCTGGGAGTTTGAACAAGACGTGAAGGACTACCATGTTGCTTGATTTCAGTCCACTAAGCGTTGGTGGTGTTCTGGCTTCTGACCCGTAGATGTTGCTGAAGCCTCTCTTTTGTTGATTCATCATATGAATGTGGCCAAAACCTGAGAGTTTTTAGGGCAGATTAAGAGCAAAATAGTAGTTACAGCCTGCCGGCTCGATTATGGAGGATCAGTTTGCGTCCAAATTCCAATGTGATTGGTTTAGTCAAAGTTTTTGCTTCTACAGTGTGTTAACCTCTGTTTCGTTTCTCTCTTCTTCTTGATTTTATCTCCTTTCTTTTTTTCCCCATTTGGGAGAGGCAGGGTAGTGTACTAGTGTTGGTTGTTGGTTCAAAACTTCACTTGGTTATGACCTGGTGTGAGGTTTCTCGGATCCTTTGTTGACCTCAGTTTGTAAAATGGTAATGTTTTCCGGTACAAGACCACTATATGGTTTCAGACATTTTTTTACTACTTCAATTCCCAGCAGTGACTCCCTCCATCCTTCAGTCTTCTTCCCGTTGTCCTTTTTGGTCGATCCCTCAATCTTCTTTCTGTTTATTTGGCAAAATTTCTCATATACCTTTACCTCGTGCCACTCATTTCAATCCCTAACTGACAAAATCTGTCCTTAAGGTCCTCCATTCATCTCCACCACCACTACCCTTCCCTTTCTGTCTAACTACTC
This sequence comes from Pharnaceum exiguum, assembly GCA_900322385.1. Taxonomy (NCBI): domain Eukaryota; kingdom Viridiplantae; phylum Streptophyta; class Magnoliopsida; order Caryophyllales; family Molluginaceae; genus Pharnaceum; species Pharnaceum exiguum. Next base: position 7,550 of record ONZK01001035.1, on the reverse strand, counting down.
CACCCCACACCATTACGCCATCCAATAATAATCAGTCAAGACAACAACGGGTGTTTGGTTCTTTTTGTATCATTGGTTTTTTACTTTTTATTTTTGGCTGGGGTGGGGGTTTCAGATAAGGTGGTGTGAATCTGGTTAAACTCGTCCTTCTATGAGTCTATCCATTTCCTGGAATTGGAATGGACAAATTGTTCCTTCTAGTGTTTTAGGAGAGAAGTATTGTGTTTATCTGAACTACTTTGATTGCTTTTGTTCCTTAAAAGCATGTAGGCTGCCATCTTCGTGTCCGAAACACCCGGTCATGCAGCAAGGGTGAGTAACTTGAGTGGGCACCTGTATGGGCTTTAGTTGTTTTTTGAGGTTAGGTACGAGGATAGCATGATCATCGGTTAGGACGACTGGAAATGAAAAACACAGGAATATATGTCGATAGAGGGGAAAGAAACCGTTTCGTTCTCCCAATTCACTTCGGTGCCCAACAGCACCCTCTCTCTTCTCCATCTTCTGGAGAGGTGAAAGCTAGAGCCTATTGATTTGTTGCTATTCTCTTAATTTTTGTTTTTGGGAGGATGAACTTGGGTTGGAATGCCTGGATTCTGGAAGAGGGGTGCTTGGGCTTAATTACTTTTAAAGACTAAGCTCTTTACTTATCACGTGAGATGTCTAGCCATTGTTCCTGTATCTAATTTAATTGTTGGCTATTTCTTTTTTAATTCACATTGGATTTAAGTTCATATCTGGGGAATAAGTTATTGGGTTAGTAGTTACCATGATTATGGTAGAAATGGTACTTATTCATTAAATCTTGATTAATAAATCATTTTCTTATCTAAAATTCTATTTTACGATAGAAATGATGCTTATTTTGCGCTGATGCTTACTTGACTAAACATGTGTGCCTGTGTAGTTTTGGGATTTGGCGTGTCCATTTGTTTTTGTATCACAACTGTCCATTTCCTGTGTCCATGTCACTGTGCTGAATTGTTGACCTAGTTGAAATATTTGTGTTTGTCAATATTAGTCTGTTTATAGAGCATTCCTGGTTAATAGTGAACTAGCGAATTGTTTGTCTCATGATCAAAGTTTGATCTCTTGATGGACTGGCTGTAAGTTTATAATATAACACGTAGAACTTGATGCATCACCCTGATGTTTTTTATTTTTATTTGAAGAAAAAAATCCAAATCCAAATTATATAAAACAAATTTTGGTGGAAGCCCTTTATACAGTACCACGTTTCGTTAGAAACTTATTTAGCCTTTATTGTTTTAGGAAAACCCATTTGCAGTGTTAGGTGGTTTTAACACATTCACTGTTCCTGCTTTATTCTATCAAAAGATTAAGAGAAAAATGTTTGTTTGAGTTCACATATGCAATCCAGCATCTATGTTTTATTGGTGTCCGTGTGCATTACACTGACCCAACGCATTTCCTATTTCCGATTGGAATCTCTATGGGTTTTTGTGATGTAACCGAAAGGGTCGTGAGATTTGTGGTTCTTCTTACTTGAAAGGTTTTGTGAAGTAGCTGCTCTTTACTTTTCCCTTCACTCCTTTTAATCTTCTTCCTCGAGTATTCTGGGATTCTGGGGAAGAGAGTTTGGATATATGTGTCTCCCCTACCCTACCCCAAATGTTGATTCCAATGTATTCCCCTGGAAGAGAGGAGGAAAGACTCAGACACCGAACGGACACTTGCATCCTACTCTGGTTGGATGTTGTATTTACAGTGTCTTTTCGACTGAGAGAATTAACTTCATATGCGTATCCTAAATCCTAATATCTGAGAATTTGGCGTGTCCGCTCGTCCTCTTGTCTCCGTACCCGGTTCTTCGTACATGATTAGAAATTTGTCCTTTTCGTGCTAGATTAGCATGATTTCAGTATTTGGTTACATAATAGCAGTTCTGGGCACTTCTAACTAATGCATTATCTTGAAGGTGCTCTAACCCCCCCC
>ONZK01001033.1:15638-28016 GCA_900322385.1 Pharnaceum exiguum | reverse complement strand
GGCAGAAGAAGAAGAATGAGTTGTGAGATGCCATATGGCCGACGGCCAAAGAGAAAGAGAGGAGAGAGTGGCGTGTGGGAGGAAAAAAGGAGGAAAAGAAAATAAAAGAAAACTCATCTAGGTTTAAACTATATTAATAGGCCTCCTAATTGGGTTTTCTCCCAATAATATTGAGAATTAATAAAATAAAAGTTTCCCTTTCTAAATATAAGATTTCCCAATCAAACTAGAATTTAACAAAAGAAAATAGGAAAGTGTATTTAACAAGACAAAAACTCATTTATGAAAATAAAAAATATAATTCCATCAAAATTATTAAAAATAAATGAAAAGCTATTAAAATAATTTATAAATACGGGGTTTCACATAAACAAACATATTGTGTGCTCTTCATATTTTTATTAAGTGTGCATCTCCTATGTTGTAGAAAATGATAAAACCAAACAGAGTACGCTTATAACCCCTAGAAATTCTTATGTGCCAATAGTTACACATTTATGCTTATCTTATGTGCCGTAATTTATTGTATAAATGGCTTGCATTTTCTAACCTTTCAAGATGTTTTTTCAGTTTGGCCAAAGCGAGTTGCTTAATTCCAAATGATGTGCGTTACCTTTGCAGGATCATTATTGACATTGATAGAAGTTTCAAGTTGATATTGATTTGGTGACGGGAAGACGAAAGCCCATAGTTCATGTAGTAACTTATATCTCAAAAGATAGTGTAATGGATCATTCATGACTGTACGAATAGTGTACAAAACTCTTTACTAATTTTGTAGTATTTTAAACAAGTGTAATAAACGAGAGCTTTTTGTGTTGATAATCATGATATATAAGTTCCTGAGAGTGTTACTTGGTCCTCCGATTTTTTTAACCGTAACATTTAACTCGAACAAAATAGAGTCTTAACATCTCAAAATCGAACAAAATAGAGCCTTAATATTTTAAATCATGTAAATCTAATTTAACCAAAAATTTACGATGAGTATTATTTATTACATTCCCCTTTCATTAGGAGAAAATCTAACTCTTTTTATTATCTTGTGCTTTGCCACATATTTAACTATGTTCAAATATAAAAAGCAAAATTAATTATATCCTTTCAATAACATTTTGGCACTTATAGGTTGAAGCTTCTTAAAACGGTTAATGAGATTCAAATTTGAATCAAAAAATGTATTATACCATAATTATGACTTTAAAGTTAGAAGCAAATTATTTAGACACATTACTTTTCTAAGATATGAAAATAAATATAAGACTTCATATTTCCGTGTTGCCATTCTCTACAATAATTTCATTGTTTGTACAATAAATAAAAATTAATTAGTTTAATAGTTAATAATGTTATACTTTTGGGCTCATTTGTACGTAAGAAAAAGAACAAGTTTTATTGCAAAACCTTTTCCGCATTTGAAAAAAAACACACATTACAAATATAAATCTATATATTTTGAGTTCACCATACGCATACCATATCACCTAATAAAGTGATAGTTGGTCCAAAAATGAATAGTCTTCATTTTAATTTAAAATTTAAAAAGAAAAAATTATAACTAATGGTAATCCCGTGCTTTGGCACGGGTTATAACTAGTAAGTTATAATTGACAATTACAATTGTCCTGACATTTTACATTCATTAGCTTCAACTTCAATTCAGCTACTTCATCCGGAAACCCTAATTACATTATTTATCAAGCTTCACCGTTAGCCAACTAATCAATTCAGCTTCAGCTTCAACTTTAGCTTTAACTAAGTTTGCCGAACAGACCCTACTGTAAAGGCTTTAATTTACACCTAGTGTGTATAAGAATTGGAGTATAATTAATCTCCCTGTTCAAAGTGGGTATTTTTCACTTCTGTAGTTCTGTAAATTAAATTATGCTGGTAAGGTCCTGAAAAAACAAATACTAAGAGCTTGTTTGGTTTAGTGCATGGGAAGTAAATTCCCATGATTTTTAAGTTCCCATCAATTGTAACTTCATGGGATTTGACTTTATTTGTTTGTTTAACCAAAGGAATTTACAAGACATGGGAATTGAGGGAGGAAGTGTAGCTTACCTAGGTCCCCCTAGGTAAGCCACTTTCTCCATGATGGGAGAAGTAAGTTCCCATGGGAATTAACTTCCCACATCATATTGATAACCAAACAACTAGCCCTATAAGCACTTCCCATGAACTTTGAATTCCCATGAAGTAGTTAGCTATCCATACAAGCCCTAAGGCTGTGTTTTGTTCGTCCGTAGTACTACAGTTCAGTTTTTTTCAGTTCAGTTCAGCATTTTTCAGTTTTTTTCAGTTCGGTTCAGCATCTTTCAGTTTTTTTCAGTTTAGTTCATTTAATTTTTAGTTATAATTATAACTATCTTCAGTTTTTTCAGTTCACTTCAGCATCTTTTAGTTTTTTTCAGTTCAGTTCAGATTTTTACAGTTTTTTTCAGTTCAGTTCAGTTTCAATTCATATCATTTCATCCGACCAAAACACACCCTAAGTCAAGAATCGATCTGCAAACAAACAAAATACCAACCTTAATTTACTTTATTTGTTCTTGTAAACTGTACCTTTTAGTTAAAATTATAAAATGTTTTAAAGTAAAGCATACAAGGAGTGGAGTATTAATGGAATTGGTTACCTTCTAAACATATTCTCCACGATGTGGTGTTAGACAAACTTGCAGAACAACCTCAATGCTTCCGAATTGAAACTAATCGTCAGCGCATTAGATTAGATTATATCCTTATAGAAAAAATACATAGTGAAAAGAGGTGGATTTCATCATGTCATCAGAAAGAGGAACCAACTTGATGCTTGGCCAATAATAGTTGTCCAAAGATCATGGATTAGCAGAAGCCGACATTCAGATCTCCAAATTTTCATTGCAAAAGCAACTCACCGCAGCTGTCTAGCAACTGAGGCCAGGTCTACTTGGGACGATATATACTGTTCTTTTTAAATGTGAAGACTATTGCGCAAGTGAACAAGTCACTGCCAGCTCTTACAGTACAGTCTTTTGCCATAATATGAGTTGGGTTCTTTGAATAGTTATGTCTAACGCACTTCTGTACGTGCATACGCGTTCTTTTACTAAAGCACCAAACATAGTGCATCTAGATCTTGGCCTATGAAAGAATTGCAATAATGTACATTACGACAAATTACTTTTCAGAAATTCACAATTTTTATGTACGTTGAAGAAGTGAAGTCGATCATACATTCATCATATGCTTTTCTTCAGGGGAATATAATTCGTGTACAAGATATATGTAAAATGACGAACATTTCAATTAAGAAACTGAAAATGTAAAGTGCTTCAACAATCAATGTTAAAGCACGTTTGACGAAAATTTTCTCCAAAAGTATCCGAAAAGACAAGGGATATGTACTGTGAGCTACACAAATGCTTCCAAATAAAAGAAAAGTTATTTAACATTTATATGGAGCGGATATATAGAGTTGATCAGAATTTCTTTCCGTAGGAGCTAGTATGGTACTTGCAAATCAAGGAGATGGTAGAGGATGTTGAATAGCGTTGTGTTGTAATCCTATGAGTTCATGCAACTTTTTCTTCCAATTTACGAGTAATTGAAATATCAAATGCGGTTAAAAAAAAAAAGAACACATCAAACAAACTTCTGATGTTCTCGGATGGAGTAAATCTGCAAAAGTCCGTTCCAATTCTCCAAATCATAAGCAATTTGCTTCTTTATTGTAAGGCATACTTGAAAGGGGTTATATCCTTGTTTTGGTAGAGTTACAAAGTTGCAAGGTGTACGCATAGTTTCAACCTTTATTTTCTTTTCTTTTTAAATGCCTTTTCTTATGGCCAATAGTTTCACCTAAATCTTTCATTCTTGCTATATGGAATGTGGCTTGCATGCCATTATAGCAAGCAGTTGCTTTTAAGGCTTTAGTTTGGTAGATATTCCGATGAGAATCTAACAAAGTGAGCTCTTTTCATTCCTTGGCCATTTTTTCAAAAGGGACGATGGCGATCTTGCTTTATTCAATTCACAAGTCTTGCTCGCAGCTAAGCAATATTCTCTCGTAATGATGTTAGCGACAGACAACTATCAATGATTTTACAGAAATGCGGACATCAAAACACTTCTCTACACATTCGTTGTAGTGTAGATTCCTCTAAATGCTTAAAAGAAGATCAAAAATAACAAGTAATCAAAAAATAGGCAATCAATCTCTGTTCTCATTGGGGAATTTGATCCATTAAGAAAATAAACTTACACCTCCATTATAGTCAAATAAATGCGGGTAAAAAATTGTATGAGACACTTCTTTTATAATGCAACGTCCATTATTTGAACACACGAGTCTCATACAACTGGACAAAAAACCATTACCTTCACTATTATGCAGCCCTTTTTGCTGATACCTCCAAACCAAGGTAAAATATAGGTACATCTAATTATTGATGACGAAAAACAGATTGGAACAACCTTATTAGGCTTTGCCTTGCCCCTCCAAGTTTGACAAGGCTAAAGAATTATTGAATCTTCACACCTAAATAATAATCAATACTATTGCAATACTATATTAGTATGCATAAATTAATTAGCATGTCTAATTCTAGTCGTCTAGAACACGTACACGTTGGTTGATCAATACCTATTTATGTTGGTCCCATAAGCAGAGGAAAAATTTGTCTGAATGGCACCGTTATCTGATCTCCCTCTTGAATTCATAAGCTGCTGTTTATTGTTGGTAGATTTTGCATTGTTATTTGATGAACGTCTTCCATGTCTGTATTTCCTCCTAGGCTGCGACGATTGTGGAATGAAAACTCCAGTCCCTTTGCTCACTTCCCTTCCACAGTTCTCGGGGTACAAGTTGTATTGCGACGGCATTATTATTGTTGGATTCATCGTTACCGATTGCGAATATCCCTACAATAGGTCCAAAGACAACCGCTTATATATGTTAGTTCCAAAAAACAAAACCAAAATCAAAGATTTTTCTGTTGAGTATACACCTGTATAAGCTAAGAAACCTGTAGTACTTACTAGTGAAGTTTGTGATAGAGAAACAGGTGTATTTATATACAATATAGATGAAACACGTAGATTAGTGAACCCTTATTTTAATTATATTTTGGTTCATTAGTCCTACTTTCCAATCCGTTGCACATACACGCCCATTTTACACAGTTTTTGGTGTTTACAGTATAAGTATATAACGGTAATTCTACAACAACAACCGAGTGTAATTCTCATTCAATGGAGGTGCTCATTGCTCTGTTTAAGATATATAGCAGAGATGTTGATTGCGAGATTGACCCTAAATGCATTGAAATATTGGCTTCCGACAAGCAAGTGTACAAGCTGCGTGGAAATTCATGCAGGACAGAACAAACATAGCAAAGAAAGAAGAGTAAAATTAAGCAAATGTTTAGCAGAACAAACCTGATGATGAGCAAGCGACTGGAAACAGGTGATCGGGCCTTCGTCGTCGTCATCGATGAGGAGGGAGATTTGTCTGTTAAGGTCTGCATAGTAAATATCATCTTCCAAGGAGACTTCTATAGCCATGTTATGAAATTGAAGTAGTTGGTTGTGTTCTTGCTTAACTTGTTGTGGTATAAGTGTACGGTATGGTAAGCTACCGAGTTGTAAGCAGGAAGACAGAACATAACACTTGCCTTTCTCAGCTATGCAAAGTGAGGACTAACGGGTATTAAATAGAGAGGACAATTGGGGGAATGGTCGTGAGTTGTACCATATGGATGGTGGGGCTCTTGCACGATAAAGGCAGTTGGACGATCTGCCTATGTCGACAAAAGTAATGCTAGAATACTAATGTAGTAATGTCATGTTCTTTTTAACTTGACATAATACGGAGTATAAAGGAAACTGATGAGCCATAATTATGATTATCACTTAAGGCCTGCCTGTTATGGCAGTAATAGGGGTTGAATGATTTTTCCAGTAATTATTACACCCTTTTCTTCAAGTTTGGAAAGGGAGTAATCAATAAGGCAGGAATCATTACTCCCATTTGAGGGGGAAACATTACCCTCCCCACCCCCTCTGTGATTGTTACAGCCCCTTCATTGTACCCCTCTCTATCTCTCTTTCTGGGTTTTATTTTCTTCTTTTCCCTCTCTTTCATCCACAAAAGAAAAACAACCAGGCACCCCAATTCATTACTCCATGAACTTTTCCTACTGTAATCATTGCTCCCTTGATTAGTTCCTCCAGAATTAATCTCCCCCTAATCATTCAAGGGATACCAGACATGGCCTTAATAGAAAAATTAGTATGAACTCATTTTATATATGAGAGTGGGTTGGAGGGTCATTATCTTGTATCCGAAGAATCGTTAATACCTAATTTCATGTATAAAACGGGTTTACATATTTGGTGATCACATAATCACCGATTGAACTAGAATAAAAAATCTGAAACATATCACATAATCACTGATACTCGAGTTTAACCAATAATCAAATGGAACTCAGTGGCATCAAGCCGAAGACAACAAGATACTTGGGCCCAAGGAGGTGTGACCCTACAGGAAATCATGATCAAGTTGTGATTTGGGTATTATCCAGTTAGGATACTAGAGATAGTGATAAGCAGCCCGAAAAGCTCCACACCCATGTTATGTCTGATCCCAAAGATACTCGACTAGATAACGGTGTCATCTCTTTGATGTTCATTAATATTTTGGTTGAGGATGTGTATATTCCTCGCCCTCTCTTTCTCTCCTCCTCCTATCCACAAGTAAAAATTATTGAAGGCTCGAAGTGACTTGGACATTCAAGCCAATTAAAGTGGCCCTACCATGGAGTATACTGTATTAAAGGATAAGTTGACTCTACACTGTTTTTTTTTTATTTAGGGAATTGACTGATAACAATTGAGGCCACCGATCAAAAGTGTCTATAGAATTATAGATGTAATTATACTTCGAAGAGCTTACAATTGTATGCAGCATGCATAGGACCATTTAGGTTTAGTACTTATGAACTTTCTCCTTGGATGCTAGTTAGTAGTTACAAAAGCAAAGAACAGAAGAAGCTTTTAGAAGGAAGCAGAGAACCTCACTTCAAAAGAGTAGAAAGGTTGCTGATGGTAAAAGGCTCAGTTTAGTACAATTTAATCGAGCATAACTGAACAATTCTAAATTGAGATGAAAAAGCAAAAAAAAAAAGGTTAAACTAATATTAAAAAGGTAATGAGGGAAAAAAACCTTGACTTTCATGTTAAAGTTCAACTCAATAAAGCTAAATGTCGAGAAGATAGGGTGAGGACTAAGACCTACTCAATAAAGCTAAAAAAAGTAATGAGTATATCTTTATTTTTCTTCTATCCTGTGGTTTTATTTCATGTCCATCTAGTATAGTTTGAGTTAGTTTTGTTTTTCCGAATGCGCGTTTGGTTCATCGGAACTTATGAATTTCCCAATGGGGATATCTGCATACACTAAGGCTCGAATTAGAGATCTCGCTTAATTGATATAGAGTTGTTTATCACTGCAATCAACTCCACATTGGTTTAGTTTAGTTTGATACAATTTAGTTCTGCTAATTTCAATTTAGTTCTACATTATCATTTCTATTTTGTCACTGCGAGTTTAAAACAAATCAATTCAATTCATCAAAATTTTAATCCTTGTGAGGGATCCTTACCAATTGCAAAAAAGGCTTTGGTTTGTTACTTATTATTTTTTATCTATTTCATCTACTAATTTTTTAGTAGTATAACAACAACAATCTCAGCTTAATCCCATCAAAGATGGGATATTTGTAGTAGTGGATTATCATAAGTTTTTACTTTTTATTGTGTTAGTGTTCAGCCATTACAATTAGGAGATCAGCCCCGAGATAGAAGCCCCTTTGTAATCCATGTTCATTTAAAAAAAAAAACACAATCAGGAGACGCATCGTGCAATGCACGGTGTTGTACAAGTAGACACATTTTTGGAACTATCATTTCATACAGTAGTCTGGTTCAGCTTGCGGCACTAGTCTGAGGTCTCTACCATATATTTGGCCACTCAGTTCATAATACCTCCGATTATATCCACATCGAGTTATATAGACCGCAAAAGCACTATAATAAGGACAAGACAAGGTACCAACTAGCTGTTGGTAAGCTAAGTTCCAACGTTTTAATTTCCTGGACATCTTTTGAAGTAGTTTCAAGACATTAGAGTTGTTAACGAAAGGAACAGTTGATAAGAGTGCACCTAATTCTTAAAAATACAGCGCTTGAGAGTACGAGGACAACTTAACATCTCCATCATGAAGTCTCTCTGATTTTATGCTTAATGTGACTTGGGGCCCACAAGCTTCTCATTACTGAGTGATTATTGTGTGATTAATAGCACAAGGCAACAAGCGCGTAAAGTCCCCAACGTATGATGGTGTCCTGCTGGAATCATAATCATAGATCATTTTGGTATTAGTGGTGTCTTGTATGCCAGGTACCTGTTCAATTCTGAATGACAGAGCAGATTTTTTTTAGATGGCACAATGTGTAGTTTTGGGTTGTAGATTCTAAATTTAACTGCAACATAGGAAAAAAAATAGATACTTGTCATATTTTCTGTTTAGTACGGAGTATATCTGTATCCCAAACATATCTTTTGGGACAGGAAGCAATATAAAATATGAGCTAAAGCAATACTGCACTAAATGGAAGCTGTTCATTAAAATAATTAGACGAGTAACAATAAGTATCTGGCCTGTTACACCAAATGAAACTCGATGATGCAAGATTCACATTTCCAGACATGAAAATTTTCATATTTCCAGACATGTAAATGTATATGGGAAATATGCTACAATTAGCTGCCCCAAAATACGACCAATTACTCAATGACACATTCTGACTATGATCGTCAATGGACAAAATTGAAGTGCAGCAGTACAAGAGAATTAAGCACCACCAGCCATATCCACATCGGTAATACCATCAACTCCTTTAAATGCAACACGCAATTTCCTCATACCAGAAGTCTTCTTGTCATTTTTGCTACTTTTGCCAGACACATGGACAGTGCCACTGGGAACTCTCTCCATCAGTTCGAACAGCGGTTGCGTGAGGTTTGCTCGTGTCATCTCTTCTAGCACAGGAGGTGCTTGCATGTACAGGTTGTTCCCTTGGTATGTCACGCTTGCTTTTGACATTTGCAGATTAGGGTGTTCCTCAAGTAGGTCAATAAACTGTTCCAACATACATTAGGAATATGTCAGCATAACCTAACCCTTCAAAACAGACAGAAGCAGAGGGTATGTCCTAGGGAGGTCAATTCAACTGATGTGCATCTAAACCAACGCAGGGCCAATTGAAATTGGATATTCTCAGTTTCATGTGGTCTTGGACTATCATATAGCCCTACATGAGTGGACGACCCCCTACTCATTAAACTTTTAACTTAATTTCGGAGCGAATTTAGATGTGGAACCAGCTGAAGGCAGCTTTAAGTGAATGAGATAAGATCTAGAGCAGCATTCTAGATCACAGCAATCATGCCATACAAGTTTGTTGACACTTAATAATCAATATAAACGGAAACATAAACAAAGAATGAAAAGACAAGAGTTCAAGCCACCTTCTGCAGAGAACAAGAAGTGTCCAACTCAACAAGAACTCCAGGGCCACAAGCTAGACAATCCTTATCTCTGACAAACTCTGTGACTTTGGTGTGTAGACCTTCAACACCATTATACCTGGAAGTACCAAAGCAAGGTTTGACAGTTTGTCAAGAAGAAACAATTGTGAAGACCAACAAAATTCTTTATTTCTCTTAACAACAAGAAACTGAAGAACTTCAGAAAGTCCAACAAACCAAACAGACTCCAAATCAAATCAGACTGCAGTCAGTAGTGGAAGTGATTTAAACCAATCATCTCAATGTGTAACTGCATTCACAATCATCCTTTGAAAAAATGTATTTTAAATAGTGTGGACAGTAAAAGATCACATTCATCAGTTTTGCGCTATATTTAGCAAGTATTTTATATTAAGCAACACGGACTGAGTGACAGTCCTAATTCAACTACTCCCAACTTTGTGTCTACTTTATTTAGAATCTTGTCAAAACATAATTTAGGAACATCTGATGGGAATCACAATGAACCTAGAGACAAATAGCTCAAAAATTCATATCTCAGTAAACTGATATCAAATTTTAATTCAATCGAACCTTATTCTCAAGTTGCAATGAAAAATCAATGCATCATTATATCAGATACTGAAAGAGAGAGAACCGAAGATGAGTAATTAGTAAAGGTTTTAAAACGTACGTTAAATAATTGGTCAAGGATTTACTGCATGCAGTAGCAATCTTCAATGTTTCTAGGGCGCAAGCAGCTGACACGATAGCATTGGTTGAAGCAATAGCCGGTATGATATTTTTGACAACACCCTGGCAGCATGAAAGCAAGATTATGCAATAACAAATAATCACCATAAGAAACCAATCCCTTCACAAATTATTAGGATTCCCTCTTCACCATTTTTTCACAACTTTTCTATCATTTTTTTCTCTCTCATTCTCTGCCCCCCTTTCTTTTGGCAAGGAAAGGGACCACCAAAGCATCAATACTTGCCTATATTTACCTGAGTAAGAGAATATGTCACTCCAGGAATGCCAAAGAGCTCAGCTCGCTTAATAGCCTACAAAGAAATGCAAATATAAATCAAGGACAGCATAGAACTAAAACCATCTAAGAGCAATTAATGACACAAAAATCACCTCTGAGTACACCCATTGCATGTGCTCTGGGTCATCAGGATCAAACGTTTTGCCACTATGAACCTGTCAGATGAATGAAATAAGCTCCACATCCAAATAATATGACGAATAACTATGGTCAAGTCGCTGAAAACAAATTAAAATACCTCGTCCCACTTAATAAGATGGGCATACTCTATACAGTGTGCAGCTGTCCTTGGTGTTTCAGCAAGAGTACATAAAGGGAACTTGACTTGAGGAGGGAAAAGCCAGATGGTGCACTCAAAACATGGCGTCACTCCTGGTATGATAACACGTGCATGACCTTTGAAACCTTCAGTACCACCATCTACCATAGGCTTAAGTGTTTCCATCTTTGGCTTATCCTCAGCGTCGTACTCTGCATCACCAAAAATCAAGATGAAATGACAAAGCGCAGGGAGTAAGAAGACAAAGTAGGAAATCAAGATTCTGAAAATATTTCACACATAAAGCTAAATACAAAATCTAAGCAAAAGGCATCAAGTTAAATGTAGCAAAACATTTCAAGCTGCGTGAGATTTATGAGGGTACCAAGACCTCACCCAAAGATCTGGCCTTTGGCAATATAAGGAGTAACAGATGCACCTTTCCCCAATTAAACTGCAGAGCATGATGCATAAACAAGGGGCAAAGGTACTTTTTGTAATCTATTGATGTAGACAGACGATATATTATTGCTGCCGATCCTCCCTCCCCCTACACCCATTAAAAAAATGGAGGGGGCTTGTGGGGAGAGGATAACGTCATAATTATTTGATTTCCTTTACACGGATCCTCTTCGTAATATCGGGGGAGTTCTTGACTTTGAACTTTAGATAACCAAGGAATAACTTGAAGGGGAAATGGAAGGCAAACTTGAGTGCTAGCCTTCCAGGTTAAAGTGTTAAACTTTCCCTTTAAAAATCCAAGATGGTGGCTCCATATAAAACAATTGGATGTCACCAGATCAGTGAAAAAAACAGAAAACAAGGGTGTCTCCAAGCAAAAATACGCTTAAACTGGATCCCTAAAACTGTTGGTTCTCCAAAAGGATTATTTTACTTCATTAAATTCAGTGTCAAAAGCTGACCTAACTTCCTATTAAGTATAATGTTTGCATTCCATATGTAAGAAAAATTCTTAAAAGCATCGTCATGAAAGATAAGGCAAGTCACCAAAGCACAAGGATTTTATAATTCAACATTATTAAATTACACAGCAGATTCACTTAACTAACAAACAATCACGCATACCTAATAACTAGGGGTGTTCCGAAAACCCGGTAACAAAACCCGAAAATCAATGTCGAAACCCCAGAAAAACCGAACTACCCAATTTTGGTTAGGGTCACAACTTGTCAAGGCTACCCGAAAAACCCTTTTATTCTTTTTAATGAAAGAAAATGAAATTTAACGCTACAAATTGCCTGGTAGTGAGCCTAAGATGAGCTAACAGTTGGTTCTCAAAAAAAAAAAAGTCTTAGCACCAATACATGAATACACGTAATACTTTGCATGACATTTTATAGTTGAAACAAATAAATTTAAAAGGAAAAAAATTTAAGAGTAACAAACTACTGGAGTCTGGAAAGTTATCGGTACAACATGTGCATTTAGTCGTTAAACTCCCTAAATCAATTTCAAATCCCCTCCCCCCCC
>ONZK01001027.1:0-29795 GCA_900322385.1 Pharnaceum exiguum | reverse complement strand
ATCACCTAATAATAACAAGATAATATTAAAACGGGTTTTCCAATTGTTTTCCCTAATAGTATGTATATGTATGCGTGCTTAAATAAAATTGGTGGCGGCTCTTGTTCAATAGCATGTTCATTCAACTACCTAGTGGGTAGGTGCACGGGTTTACCTAGTCTAAGTGGATTCATTTCCCTTAGATCGGGGCCCCTGTGCCTACAATTACCCTTACTGAGGTAAAGGGCAACAAATATTGGTATTTACCTCTATGTTCCAAATTACTTTTTTTTCCCAAACTTTTATAACGTGTAAGATTTCAAAATTTTCAAAAAATAAAAATATGGTGACATACGTGCAACACACTTTAGGCATCAACGCAAAATCTCAAACAATGTATACATAACATGGAAAATAGCTGTTAGTGTAAATTTCAATTGAAACAATTAAAGAAAGTATTCACAACATAAAACATTTATAAATCAAAAATAAAATCAAAAATATTATTGTTTCCGAAATTAGCCAATATTCCCCTTATTTCTTAATTCCTTTTTTTCTTTGTGACTTTTTTGATTTTTTTTCTAAAAAGAAAACATAAATTAATTTATGTCAATTTTCATAGTTAAACTACAGTTTTCAGTCAATCCCAAGCTTCCACCTAAATATTAGCCGAATTATAAAAAGTAAGGCTCATCCAATATTCTCTATCCGTAGCCTCTCTTAGTATATAATATAGATAGTAAAAAATTGTTGGCACACCCCTTTTATGTACCAAAGTTTGTAAGCACGCTCCTTTATGTGACACACCCCTTAAAATTAACAAGTGTTGTTTAGATACCTCAAAATTGACCGTTTGATCAAAAACCAACCTCGAAATTACCCTTACCGATCCGGTCCCGTCTACGGTCTTAAATTTCTAAAAATTTGTTCTAATTTCCGGTCCGGTTTTGGACCCTCATTTCATCTCACTCTCACTGACTCTCTCTCCCCGATACCAACACACTCATTGTCTCTCTCCCCCCACTCATCAACGACGGCATTATACCCACTCATCACGAACGGCACTGACCACCCTTAAAGGTATTATTATTAAATTCCGGCTAACTACTGAAATGTGTTTTCATCATTTATTATTATTATTTTTTAAATTGACTGAAAATAATAAAATGAAGTGGGTAATTTTATTGACCATTCCAGTAAAATAAGTTAGACAGAGAGAGAGGAGTACGAGCATGGCGGCGGCGGGGGGAGGACTAGGACTGAAGAAGATGTTGAATGCGGCAGTGACCACAGGTGTCACAGAGGCACGTGCAAGGATATTCGGTCACGTTCTAAACCCAACAGGGCAAAGATCTCCCCATAAAGTGCTCCGAAAGAAGCTGATTGGTGACAAGGTTTCGCAGTGGTACCCTTATGATATCAAGCACGATGACCCCCTTGTCATGGCCCAGAAAGAACAAGAGTCAGTCACTTCTCCTCTCTCTCTCTCTCTCTCCTCGGTTTAGTAGCTTGGTATTTGTGTTTTTGTTGTGCGTTTTCAATGAGGCGAGGTTGTTTTGAGTGGATGTTATTATTTGCGTTAGTGTGATGCATGAGAATGTTGTTCTTCTTCTTCTAGGATGACAATGTTCCCGCATTCGCATTTGAATTTACTGATTGCCGGCCGGACATGGCGAAATTGTTTGATATTGTTTCAGATGGTTAATTCATTATGAGGTTGGTATGTTAGTGGCTATATTGGTGTGATTGATTGGACTGGAAAATTGGGTGTGAGAATGTTTTCCAATAGTACACTATTGGGTAATTCCAGTGTATACATACTTACTACGAGTCACTCGGGTGTTTTTTTGTTAAAGCATTACAACACATTTTTTGCTTCAAAGATACTACTAGTCACCTCGTTAATAATATTAGTCATACTATACTAAGTGGACTCTTTGATTACTATTAGTGAGCACCCTATACTAGTAAATCACAATTTTAATACTCTTAGTCATGCATGCATAGTTGCATACTCCTGGGGTACCAAAGACATAGATATTTTTCTCTTGTATTGGGGGTTGATGATGGATCCGATTGAATGATTGTGTCCTCCCTTGGGGAGTTTGCCATTTCTCCATTAAGGGTTTTGCACTTTTAAGAGCAGTTGTAGTTATGGGCCATTGTTGTACCATATCATGTTTATGTGACAATGTTGATGTTATGTATTTTCGGCCTCGTTCTAGTTTATGTTGCTTGTTAAAATGAAGATTTTGTATGGGTGTAACTTGATGATTGACTCAACTGCTGAATCTCTAAAAGTATGCTGGTGTATCTTTATAATTACGAATGTGTTTCTTTCTCAGTAGTCAAGTTTTTAGTTAATGGTAAGTTTGAAGTTGGGGGAAGTTGTCTGGTTGGTTTATCTTTTGTAGGAAGATATGTAAATTTTGTGTGTTTCAGAAGCCTTCTACTTAATTGTAGAAAGGAAGTTCAAAAAGCAAAAAAAAAGCACCTTTTTCTCTTTGCTTCTATGTTATCTATCCTATTTATGTGCAGAGACACCCCTGGCCCTGGATACTGCACTGAGAACATTTGAAACAACTGAACCCCCTCCCCCTCCAACCATTCACCTCTAATGTCTACAATCAATTGGATTTTTCCTGGCTATTTCTGCTTCTGGTGGAAAATCATTGCTGTCAACTCGTTTAGATTCCTTTTTAGCGAGTGCTGAACTTGCTTCAGTTTTAGTTAGACTAGCCAATTATTGGATAAAAAGAAAGATTTTAGAACTAAGTGCTAAAAGAATGAAGAAATTTTGGCAAGCTTGGTACTTATACTTTGTCAATGGTTTAGATATGGTGATGATGCTCCCAAAGTTTGTGTCCTCTGCTAGGTGTCAAAGTTTTTCCCAAAACCTTTTGAACGAATTATTTCTCCCATATTTGAGAATTCTTTCTCTCAACTCTTTGAGTGGCTGGTTAGTCAGAAAACATTACGAAGTTACTTTATCCAATAGTGATGAGAAGTATCTGATAAAGGTGCTGATTTAACTGTATCATGGCTAAGTTTTGGTGCATACTTGGATATTTTCTAGCGAAAATGTTCTTCTTTTTTTTAATTATTTAAAGGTGTTGGTTATATATATCTAATAACCGGGAGTTCATTATGCAGAACTCTGCATGGCGACGGTGCCTTCTAAAAGTTTAATGTACTGTACTAATTATGATGACATGATAGATCTATCTCTGGGGAAAGTTTTTAGCATTGAAATGCTTGCGAAGCAGCTCACATAGTCACATAACTTCTCTTGTATCTATCTTGGAAATGTGCTTCTTCATGCATGTCTTCCATCTTTTGTTTCCCATTTTGAGTGATTGGCTTTGGATTTGTTGGGTGATGTTTATGAAATTTGAAGTATGTCAAGCTTTGAATCTGATTCTAGTGAGTCCGTAAGGTGATGTCTTCACTTCAAAAGTTTGAATGATTCAGAGCTGAGAATTTTATGTCATGAGGCATACTAAATTTGCTAATTTATTCAAATGAAGTTTCATTCTTTGATCATTTGTGTTGCATTCCCAGCGAAGATATTGCTCATTTTCCTCTAAACTTGGGTATAGTGATTTAGTAAGCTGAGTTGCAGCCTTAACTTTTGATTATTTTTTTTTTCCTTTTTTGTGAAAAACCTAGAACGCTGATGGAGATGATTGAGCGGGCACATAAGTGTTTCAGTCAAAGTATCAATCTCTTTTCAACTATGATAATAAGAGAAATGATAATATAGATTAAATAGTTTTACTCACACATAGCCATCTGATAAATTGTAGAAGGATTTCAGCAGATCCTTGTTTTTTTTTTCTACTCATGACCCATATATGTTGTCTCCCATCTTTCCCTTTTAAGTGGCATACTCTGATAATGTGGGGCTTTTGTTACCATCCGTCCTTGCAGGACAAAGCTTGCCTTCATCTAGTGGTTTGAGGGCCTATGATTATTTAAAGTTCATGTGATTTATTCTTAAAAATATGCAGACAGAGATGTCAAGATGCTAGGTACAATTTATCCACCCAAAAAAAACAAAAAAAAACAAAGGAGGAACTGCGGAAGCACAGTCGTACAAGGCTACCAGCCAATGGTTAACACGACAGACTGTGAAAGCGCCTTCATCTCTTACTCTTTCATATCTTAGTCTTCCCATACCTGACATACATTACGGAACCCTTGGGCACTTGAACTCTGCTTCAATTTTGGTCATTATTTCCTGTAATTACTGGATGTCTTCGGATACTTTATCCTTCTTTTTTTTTTCTTGCTTGTGCTTCATTTTGACATCCTTCATTTCTTTTTCTTGCTAGTGCTTCATTTTGACAGTTTCTGGATCCCACTGGAATGAAAACGGTTTCTGGAATTAACCTGCCAACCCCCCACCCAAAAAAAATCCCCATAGAAAAGAGAGCGTTTATTGTGGTCATTGTTTTGAGTTTGTAAAATTGTTCTCAGGCGCTTGAATAAGCTTGAAATGTTGAAGCGTCGTGGAAAAGGACCTCCGAAGAAGGGACAAGGAAAACGTGCTTCAAAGCGTAAGTAGTGGCTTATCGATGGCACATGGTCCGCTAAGGTTAGTTTCAAGTCACTGAAGACGCACTGCTGATATAGTGAAGGGTGAATGCTCATCAGCATTCTCGCCTAAAATTTTGCCTTGCTTTTAGGAGAACTTTTCTTTTGCTCCTCACATAAGTTTGATCTTCAAATGAGCGTCAGGCGAACTAAACTCCTTGTGTAATATATATATATATATATATATATGGCCCTCAAGGTTTCATTCTTGCAATTGCATGTATTCTCATATCGCCTTCGTTAAATGACAAGTTTAGTAGAACAGTTCTTTGAGTTCGTCGTAATTGTAACTCACTGTGCATCCCAAAGTGACTGATTTTTGATTTGTTTGTGAAACGCATATTTGAAGCTATTATGGTGGTTTTCTCTCATTTAAAGGATTTAATAAGTTTTAACAGCTACCCCGCCCATTGTAGGTGGGTGATGGTTTTGAGTTTTGACTAATTGCGAACTGGTGATAACTTTCTTAATTCTTATCAAAGTTTAAGAAACCATGGTCCTTCGTTTGAGTCATTGTTGAGTCACTGTCAAATTATCTGGTAATTTGATGAAATGTTACAAATATTTACCTCCAGATCACACATGTACCTTTTTCTCTTTTACGGTTTCGTCGTTGACATGTAAGTGTTGGACTTCTACAGGAATGGATGGTATTAGGAAACGTTCGGACTGGACTAGGTTACAGGAGAACTCTACATGTAAGTGTGACACAAACCAAGGCTTACAAATCCAAGCTAACTAGACCTTGAACTGAACCTAATCGGTCAAGCTAAACGGCACAGATTGGTAGGGGAGACCGGAGACGGTGGGGTGGTTTGCTAGGTTGTACAAGAATAGAGAAGTAGTGTGGTTTGCTAGGTTGACTAGGTGGTGGGGGATACAGTGGGGTAGTTTGTTAGTAGTAGGTTATCTAGGCGATGGAGAGGAGAGGCTAGCCAGGTTGTTTTTCTTTTTTGTTTTTGAGGATATATTCGCCAGATATGATTAACTGAGTTGTTGTTGTTCTTTTTTTTTTCTTATGGTCAACCATAAATATTTCGTTACCGACTTAACTAGTTTTTTTTTATGGGAGACTTAACTAGTTATATACTTACATTCGCCCCTTAGAAGACGGTGACGGGGAACAACATGTTTAGAATTGCGGTTACGGTTACATCTGATAAATAAAAAATTAAAAAATTAATCGAAACTTTCTTGTCGTGCTGTGCTCTGGTCTTGCACTCATGCTACACTAAAACTCGCTACCTAGAAAGAAAAATAAATCCAGGAACAGGAACACGAACATGAACGATGTAGATAACCAAATTTCTTAATATTAATATGGCATTAGGTGGAACCAACACATAATTAACCGGCGAATATACTACATTATGATGTTGTAATATTCCTCGACGCGTATCGTTATCACCTGATTTGTACGTTGGACGTCGACCAAAGATTAGATGGTCCATTTTATTCATTTTTGGGAACAATGGTAGCTTCATTCGTTGATTATCTCCATCATGGATGCTAACTTACTAATCATTGATTCATGATCACATTTGGATAATGATTAATGAACGAATGACTGAGTTTGTGATTCTCTGATTCTGTAGTTGTAGTGAAAATTAAACTTAAAATTGCTTTACCTGCACTGCAAATACTTATGGAGTTTAATTTGAAAGTAATTCCGCTTATCAACTTTTTTCCAAAATATTCCATCTTAACCAGAACAAAAACTTTTGTGTGCACCGCTTATCAACTAAGGTTAGTGTGAGACCGGTCTGTACAACTCCTTACCCTTAGTCTCTTACCCAATAAAACAAAACAAAGAACCCCTTCTTCTTCTCCTCCTCTCCTCTCTCTCCTCTCTCTCCTCCCTCAAACAAAAAAAAAAAATAGATCTCACTCACTGCCATCCTCCTCCTTCCCCTCTGCTTCGGGCTTTTTGTAAGTCTTTTCATTCTCTTTTTCCTCTCTTTGGCTTTTGCGGCGGCTGCGCCTATTATTAAGCTCAACAAGACGTGACTGAATATTAAGGGAAGCCATCATTTGGCCGTTTCGCTTAATGTTCTCCAGCCTCTCACGCTCATATTCTGTCAGCAGTTCATCATCCTCACACGCCGACGCTATGCCATTGCCATTGCCGCCCCTCACCATTTCCCTCTTCTTTATCTTTTCTTTTTTTTTTACTGAAAATTGGGGATCTCAGAAAAATAAATAAATAAATAATTTGATTAAAAAAGAGAGTTGAGTTGGTGTACGTACTGTAGTAGCACTAGTAGAAAAAGTGAGTAAACTCAGGGAAAGGGGAAAATCAAGATAAGACCACCGTGTTTTTAAGACTAAGCTAGCAAAGTATTATTAATACTTTGATATGATAGACATGGTTGAGTAATGAAAAATGAGTTGAAACCAATGAAAAATGATCCCTTTACAAATGAAAAATAACCCCTATACAACTAAAAAATGACCCATGTTAAAACTCAAAAAATTTCATGTGTTGTCTGTAAAATGACCCCTTTACAACTGTAAAATGACCCCTTTACAAATGAAGAATGACCCCTGTTAAAACTTAAAAAATTACATGTGTTTTCTGTAAAATGACCCCTTTACAACTGTAAAATAACCCCTGTACAACTGAAAAATAACCCATGTGAAACTAAAAAATGGCAGACATATATTGTCTGAAAAATGATCCATACACAACTGAAAAATGACCCCTTTACAAGTGAAAAATGACCCCTGTACAACTGAAAAATGACCCAATAGTAATAATAAAAAAAAACCGTCTCACATTAACGTTAGTGTGAGACGGTCTATGAAACCCAAATAATGAACACTAAACTACTGAATAATGACCCCTTTACAACTGAATAATGACCACTTTACAACTAAATAATGAACCATGTATAACTGAATAAAAATGAATAATAACCCCTAATGAACACCCCAACAATGAACCCTGGACAACTAAAGAATGAATCCTTCACAACTGAAAAATAAACCCCTAAAAAAAATTTAAAAAAAAACATACAAATATTTGCGTTATCCGTATAAGGATCCCAATGATGCCAAATTAAAAAGAAAAAGAAAAAGGAAAATGTCGTCGACTCGTCGCGAGGGGACAACCAACACCAGACTGTGCCATTATCGGTGTTGTTAAGAAGAGAGCAAAGAGGCAGAAAGTCAAGCTAAGAGTAAAAAGGGTGAAGAATAACGCTTAAAAGATCAGAGAAGGGGGGAGGAGAAAGGAAGGGGTGACATTTAGACGGGTAAAATGACGAAAACAGCCTTCAACAACAGTGAAATATCAAGCGTGCCCTCCGTCTCATACTAACCCTTATATGAGACGGCCGTACGCAATTTTTTGCGTAACCAGAATCCAAACAACCACCATTAATTTCATAGACAAACGTCAACGAGGAGGCAAAATTCATATCCGCTTGCTAGTAGGAAGTGAAGTGGTAAGAGTTAGAACACAAAATAATTTCTGTCAATTGCGAGCAAATGCATGCCGTTTACTATCATGAGTCGCCCTTTAAAATTTTTTATCATATGTCGGATTACAACTTTTAAAAAAAAAATAAAAACCAGGGGCCATTTTATTCAATGCTCGACTGCTTACAAAAAAAATAGTAAAAATTATTGCTTATCTTGTAGTACACTAGTACTCCCTCGTCGTATATAAGCTAAGTCGGATTTAATTTCTTTTCCATTCATAGCTGATTTTTTTTCGAATTTATATGCGTTCTATGAACACTAATGCATATCAAAAGATGAAGAATCATACGAGTAAATATGTAATCCAATCATCTTAAATTCCGGTTGCTTTGCGTACATAAGGGATGGCTTCATGAAGACATGGGAAATAGAAAATAAAGAATAATTGAAGGATTAATCCCTTGTAATTATTTATAATTTCATAATGATTGTTACGTTTTGCGCGAATCGACATTTGAATCCTTAATTCTCTTTTCATTGACAATTTCCATACAACTCCGTAGTAGTTTTACTTTGAGTCTGGTACCAGGAAACCATATTCAAATGCAATTTGAAGATACAAAAAAAAAAATAGTGCAAGTTTCGCATCTCGTGTAAGCTGGAGACAGAAAATGTTTAATCCGTGTATTTGGTGAGAAGGAAAGCTGCTTACTTTCCTTAAGCTACTAATTCAACACGCCAGCGATCAAAGCTTTATTTCCACCATGCATGCCAGCCCATTTCTCTTTAAACAAAACACAACAAACAGTCAGTGAACCAGAATTTATTAAAACTACTTACGTTAATTAAGAAAGATCAAGTCATTGATCTTACGTTCTTCATTAGTTATCAAAAAGAAGAAAGTCAATATTAAATATTTTAAGCCGCCAACTAACATCAGTACATCACAGCCCAAAAGGCCTCAATGCCTCACCTTTGAATGATAGGCAACCTGGTTGACAAAACTTGGCCTTTGTTGCTATTACGTAATTTGCATTATTGCAACTTGTCGCCTATCAATAACCTTTTTCTTCCAGAAAAGATTTTATTTTAGACTTACTGGTACCAAGTCAGATAATGGATAAACAGTGCTTTTAATATTGAACATGATCTTCCATGAGTTAGACAGGTTACTCACTAAACTAGTAAAAGTTCACTGGCCCGTTTGCCTAAATTGAATTTTTTACCTTCGAATATACCAACTCTAACCACACGATCACAACTTCTTACGATCGAAAGAAACGAGGTAAACTCAACTGAAGTAGACTGGACTTCTAATAACTAATTAATTAAACTGAACTAAACTGAAAATAAGTTTTTACAAGTTGTAGAGAACATGCTTTACTCGATCGATCTTTTTAGCAAAGTGGTCTTCCTCTCTTACACATCAATTTGCTATTTATTATTTATTTGTATTAAAGTATAAGCTAATAATATCCCAAAATGCCAAATTTACCTTAAATCAATTAACCTCGATCAACATAGTTCAATTTAGTGTAACTCGTATCGTATTGAATACTGATATATAAACAAATATGTGATCATTTGTATGTCTCATTCCAGGATTAGATTTGCAATCGATTGATGAAACAGTTTAACAATAGTTTTATGTCGAACATATTAGCTCTAAACATCTCGCATTAAGCCTTAATATTTTTTGAAAAATCCCCCACTAAGCCCTAATAATTATAGGTTGAATATTGAAATAAACAACACATTTAATTGAATTCAATAAATTTGCACTAGAAATAGGGCAATGCTGAAAAGAAAATATTTTAACTTGACCAATATCAATAGGGCAATGATCATATTAATGTTTTCTTAATATTTTAACAAACGCGACTCTGTCCCAGTGATCAGCCCACTGTTATAGAGTGTCGATCCCCCTTGTGATCACGAGATCAAACCTGGGGAGGGATGATTTTTTTTTTCAAATCGGGGTAAGGCTGTGTACATCATACTCCCTCAATACCTCATCTGGGATGAGATTATGATGAGATGTTGTTGTTGTTGTTGTTGTTGTTGTTTTGGTCAAAAGTGACACTCAATTGGAAACAGAAGGAGAAATAAATAAAAACTACATTTATCTAATTTACATATTGGACATTGGAGAAAAAAAACACATTCGATCCACTATTAGGGGTCTGTTCGACAAACCTATCAAAAGTTGAAACTTTAGTTGAAGATGGAGCTGAAGCTGATTAGTTAGCTGAAGCTTAACCATAATAGACAATCTAATTAGGGTGTTCGGATGAGATTAAGCTGAAGGTGATGAATGTAAAATGACAAAAAGGGTAATTGTAATTTTCAATTATAAGGAGTAATATTTTTAGTAGGGGTCAAATTAGAATATAGAAAGCTTATTGATAGGAGATTATCTGATAAGCTGACTTATACAGCTTACCAAATAAGTTAACTTATTAGATAATCTGTCTCCATAAGCCGATAAAAAGAACACAACTTATTAGCAAAAGTTAAGCTTATCCTATAAGATGAATTTAAGATTATTGAATCAGTTGCACATAAGCTGCGAACGAACATGGCCTAGGACTGACCCACGCACTATGGGTCTGTTCGGCAAACCTAACTGTAGCTGAAGCTGATTAGGTAGCTAAAACTGATTAGTTAACTTAAGCTGAAGCTGAAGTTTAATAGATAATCTAATTAGGGTGTTCGGATGAAATAGATGAAGCTGAAGCTGATTAATGTAAAATGACATAAAAGGACAATTGTAATTGACAATTATAAGGGATAATATTTTCAGTAGAGGTAATATTGGAATATAGAAAGTTTATTGATAGGAGATTATTTGATAAGCTAGCTCATATTGCTTACCAAATAAGCTAGCTTATTTGAGCTTATTTGATAAGCTGTCTCCATAAGCTGACAAAACAAACACAGCTTAGTTGTAAAAGTTAAGCTTATCTTGTAATATGAGCTTAAGATTATTGAATAAGCTGCCAATAAGCTGCGAAACGAACATGGCCTATATTTTACATGTGTTTACCTAGATTTCTGTAAAATGTAATATAGAGTATTTTCTTGATTGAGAAGAGAGAAGGGTATCCCAAATTTGCCTCAAAATTGTGGGACTGTTTGAGAAATTAGCATTTAGCAGAAGTAGATTCAATTAGCAGATTGATGTGAGAGAGATAAGGACAAAATAGGTAAATAGCGGATTCAAAAGCAGGTTGATGTGAGACAAAAAAAAAGACAAGATATGGTAAAATAACATATAGCAGATTGTAAAACAAACAGGGCCGAAGGCACAATACACATTTTGGTAAAGAATAGTGCATCAAATTTCTTTTCTTTTCCTATATTTGTATTTTGTAGACAATATACATATAGTACTATATATCCTATGTGGCATCATAATTTTATCCTGTTCTAACTTTTCTTTTGTAGCCGCGCAAGTCTGGTTGTCTTTTCAATACGCATAAAACGTTAGTCAACCAACACATACAGCTTGTCTATATAAATATACCACAAGCAATTTCAAGGACATTCATCCTTCAATCCTCAATAATCCTCATCTCATTCTTCTGACAGTACTCTTCTACCCATACATGATGAAGATCTACACCTACCCAAAGCCAACAATCATAGCCTTCTGGGCAACTTTCACTCTTCTCCTTGCAACCCTCCCACCTTCCTTCCAACAAAACAGCACTTTTTCTAACCCAAGGCTTAAGGCAGCCTACGAAGTCTTACAATCATGGAAAAAAACTATGACTTCCGACCCCAAAAATTTCACTGGCAATTGGGTAGGCTGCGATGTCTGCTCCTACAAGGGAGTCTACTGTGCACCTGCACCTGACAATCCTTACATTGAGACAGTCGCCGGCCTCGACCTCAACCACGCTGACATAGCCGGGCCCTTACCAGAGCAGCTAGGCCGCTTATCCGACCTTGCAATCTTCCACATCAACTCAAACCGTTTCACTAGTCCAGTACCAGCCAGTTTATGTCACATGAAGTACCTCCACGAGGTTGACCTTAGCAACAACAAGTTCTGTGGTACATTCCCTGATGTACTCCTGTCTCTTCCCTCGCTCAATTACCTCGACATTCGCTACAACCATTTCTACGGTAAAATCCCTTCAACGTTGTTCGACCTCAAACTCGACGCCATCTTCTTAAACAACAACAATTTCACCTCCTCCCTCCCAAGCAACTTTGGTAACTCACCTGTATCAGTTCTTGTTCTCGCAAACAACGACCTCCACGGTTGCTTCCCTGACAGTATCTCCAAAATGGGTGCAACTCTCCAAGAGATTATCCTCATGAACGCTAACTTAAAGGGTTGTTTGCCCGATACAATTGGTAACCTCAAACATGCTACGGTTTTCGACGTAAGCTTCAATGGCTTAACAGGGAATTTGCCACAGAGTATAGGGAAAATGAAGAGCTTGGAGCAGCTTAATGTGGAGCATAATAAGTTCATGGGAGGTGTACCAGAGATTATCTGCAGTTTGCCAAACTTGCAGAACTTTACTTATTCTTACAACTTCTTCTGTTCAGAGTCACACAAGTGCTTGACTTTGAAGGCTAAAGATGATACGTTTAATTGTCTCCCTCATAGACACTTACAACGGTCACCACAAGTATGTAAGGCCTTCCTTTCTCACCCGCCAACTTGTAGCTCTTATGGCTGCCGTGCAAGTCCTCCACCTCCCCCGCCACACCGTCCACCACCACCACCACCACCTCAACCTTACTATTAGTGTCCATTGTATTATACGTTTATTTAATTTCATGTTATACACATACAGTACAGGGATGGTGAGATGGTGTGCGTTCATTCATACACTCTAGCGTTAGTTTGTATTTTTCTTTTTCTTTTTTGGGTGGATTTGTTCACGGGATCGATCAGCATTGCGATTAAAAAAAAAACAAGTTGTTGGGAGGGCTGCGAGGAAACATCAGGACTGAGTAAACAAATTTGATTTGTTTATTGCAAATAGGTGAGCGAGCATATATATGATTGGTTTACTAGGGGATGTACATAACATATACTGGATCTGCTTTTATTACAATGTTTAATTAAACGAAGTTTCCTGCTTATTGCACATGCTTGACAATATGTTCTTTGCAATGAAAGCTGAACAACCACAATTATGCATGAGATTTTGGAATCAACTTTTATTCAAATCATTCATGTACGTAGCTTAGCGTGTTACAGTCTGGAAAATGATCCTGTAATACGGGACAATTGCGACTTTCCTAACCAAATAACACGACAAACATTCTTTCTCCAAAAGACAATCAACTACAAGTCGCAAACGCGCATATCCACATGAACACCTCTATTTTTGCAACAGTTCCAGTAATCCGGTAATCGGGTCCCTAACGACCCAACCCTACTTGGTCCTTGTTTCATGTGTATGATCATATCGTTCCGCGTCTTAGGCTGTTTCTCTGTGTGTACGAGCGGTCAAAGTGGCTTTGGTGCCCAAATGACGCAACAATCTATATACCCTTTCAATCTCAGCCTTTCGTGGTTTGTTAAATTAATTTCCTTTTAATCCATTAATAGACCATGAACGATTGAGATTGAAGTGATACACTAATTGTCTTCTAATCTCTCATTTCAATTTGCTATACATTTTCCTATAATTTGGTGGCATTGTTGAGATATAAAGGGACTTTGTCCCATATTAATGAATTAACATAGCCTTGATATGTTTATAGTCTAGAGGGCCTTCCACCTATCACCAATTGGTTTTAGGTTGGAACCTCTCTTGTGTTGTTAACATCTGATCTTAACCCACTAAACACAAACATTAACATGGTATAAGAGCGGGCATTGGGCCTGTCCCTAGCCCACACAGTCCAGTAAAAGGCATTTGGCGGGACTTTCAGTTTAATTTCCCTCAATTGAGCTCACGCGCGTGTGACCTCCAAAGAGGTATGTCCCACTAAACACAAACATTAACATGCATGGCCCTTCCCATGTGAGAATTAGCATACTCTAATGGAAGTCAATACATTAGCAACAACAACGACAATCGAGTATAATCTTCATTCAATACAACTTCACTAAAATAAGTAATGGAAGGTTTTCTTAGCCAAACTATAGTTCATAATCACTTAAAACTGAAAAATAGAGATAGTTCTTTAACTTTGTTCTTTAACTTTGTAGACACTGGACCTTTTATAAAAAATAAGATAAAGATAGCCCTAAGTTCGATGTCGATTTGGTTTTGGGACGGGTTATTTAGTTTTTCATTTCATCTACGTAGATGAGCTGGAGTCTTGACTTTGTTTTTTTATTTGTTGTTTATATATTTGGGTTTGTGTGAATACGTCTAGAATCTTATCAACGCCTCGCCTCTGCCAAGACTATCTATAATAAAACTGTCGAGCATCTTTGAGAGATGTACCAAACTTCGGATTGCGGGTTTTCAAATGTCCTTGGCTAAAGGACAACAGTGGAGCAATATATCCACACTCTAAAGACAGAGTGTACACATGGGGCATGTATGATGTATCTTTGTCTGATCTCTTAAGCTGATCATTTATACACTTGACTTAACATTAACCTGTATAGACTAGGGTGCCTCTGCAATGTCTTACAAGTTACAACCAGAAGGAAAAGAGTTGTACACTGATTCTGTTACCAGAGTAGGCAAGTTTAACAACACAATTATGAACGATCTAGCGACGACCGTTCTCTCAACAGCATTGTGCTAAATTGAACACATATCCATTATGTCTATGTTTAAAGTGATTTGCACATATGTTTTACATCATAGCATGAGCTAATTGATTGATTAGAAACTGATACAGATCGCTAATTAGATCAGCATAATTATGCTAGTTCCTGAGCCTAATTGCCTACAAATACACTTCTGACACCACATGAATTAGTGGGAATTTAAAGAATACAAACTTGAAGTTCAATCAACAAGATCTATATTTGAGTTACCTCGGCTTTTGGCAGATGAGGGTCTCAAGCAGCCACAAAATCGCGGCTTCTTAGGCTTCTTATTCTTCCTTCCACGACTGTAGAAGAATTCCCTCAAGAAGATGGCTGGGTTACTTTTCGAGGTACCACCTCTACCTTTGCTTTTCTTCTCGTCATTTCTAAGCAGGGCGTACTTTATTTTCTGCATTTCAAGCTCCAACCTTCCGATCTTTTCTGCCTCTCTCTGTACTTGATCTGAAACTCTCTTGAGCTGCATACTGCCAGGCCCATCAGTTGTTCTCTGTCCCCTTCTGAATGAAGTCAATGTTGTCTCCTCTAATGATTTCATCAATTCACCATTCACATCCATTGACTGAACCACAGAATTCTCCATCTCTTCCAATTGTCTCCTGAAGGTATCATTTTCAACATCTTCAGCTTTTCTTCTCCTCCTTGGAGGCTCAAATTTCCCTTTCAAGTCTTGGATTGAAATCTGTAAGCTTGTCAATTTCTGTGCATCTGAAGCAAGTCTCTCCAACGCATTTTTCTTGCTTTCTCTCCTATATGATTCGCTTGTTCTCGATAACTCTAATGTATCAACGCCCAACTCCTTTTCAAAAAGTGATTCAGGAGTTGCTTCGTCCACCGATATAGACTGCGCGTACACAATTTCATCTTCGGATGGATCAGTTCCTTGTTCAAGGAGATCACTGATCAATGGATCACGGATATCGTCTTGTTCTGCAGCTTCCCATAGCTCAAGCATCTGTTCATCAGATACTGTACTACCTCTCTGGCTTGTGCCATGCATTGAACGTCCAGAAGCTTGATCTAAGGGAATATCTTTCATCTCTGCCCCATGTTTTGTCTCCGACGACTCAGACATTGACTGCCTAACACTGTAGCGATGTTCATTCTGGAGGTGAATATTGATTTTTGATTTTAGATCTCCTAGCTCCCTTAGTGCAGCTTCAAGTCTGATACTGGCATTTTCATGTTCCTGCTTGGCAAAATTTTCCTTTTCGCATTGAAGTAGCTCTTCTATACACTTCATTCTGCTCTGCATTTTCTGGAGCTCTTCTACGATGTGTAGAGATGATGAGCTTTCTTCCGTCTGTCCAATATATGTCTATAAAGAAGTAATGGATCAGCTTCTACATACAGAAATGTATGCGTCTATGATTCCATATTAGTCTGGAATAAGGACAAAACAAAAGACAAGTGAACATAGAAGACAGGAAAGAAATTGAAGAATATACCCTTTCATCTGCTTTGTTAGCCACTGGTAGCTTGGACTGCAAAACAGGATTCTGCTCAATCAATGAAATATTCTCTTTGAGGGAAGAAATAAGGGGAACGCATGTTGTCAGCTGTGATCTGAGTTCGTCGGCTTCCTTCTCCAAAGATTCGACTCTTGCTTTCATCACCTCAATTTCCAGGCTCCGCCGGTTGCTTAAATGTTCAAGGTCCCCACACAAGTAGCCCAGCTCATGGAATTTATCTTCAAGCAGTGCTTCACGAACAGAAGATATATGAAGATCAAAATAAAAGGATGAAGCTTCAGCTTCCCAAAGTTCAAACTCACTGCTTTTCTGAAGCAACTCTGAAGCCAATATGATTTCTTTGATTTTGCGTTCCTCTATTTCTTCATGCAGCTTTCCAACTTCAGACTCCAGGTTGTCATTAGTATCTCTAAGATGGAAAATTTCCGACTCCTGGCATTTGTTGTGTTCAGAGAGTCGGACTACTTGTTTCTCCAAAATAACCCTTGTTACTTCCAAGTCTTCATTTTCTTTTTCAAGGTACTGAATAGTACTACACATTTCAGTCTTTATGGCCTCTGATGATCTGAGTTTTTCCTTTGAGTCCTCAAGTTCTGTCACCTTCTGCACCAGTAGCTCCTTATGATCTGAAATTTGGCATCTCAAGTGATCATTGGCGGCACCGAGTTCAATTTGACTCCCTTCCATCTTTTGTATTGATGCTTGTAGAGCTGAATTCTCTGCTTCACTCAACAGCAGCTTCTCTTCTAGTTGTCTGGCATCATTTTGAATGTCAGTGTAAGTTTTACTGAGACTGTTTATATTTTCCATTAGCATGTGTGACTCCAGTGCCTTCTCAATCCCAAAACATTTCAACACCATAGACTGATAGCTAAAGGCCAAAGCCTCATGAAGAATGGCTCTGTTATCCTCCTCCAACATGTTTTTTTCCTTTTTAACGTTCGTTAACTCCTCCAGCAGTAACCTGTTACTCTCTGAAGTTGTCATATTTTGCTCTTCAAGTGCAGTTACAGACCCACGAAGATGTGCTTGTCCAGCGTTCAGAATCTCCACTTCAGCTTTGAGTGCTTGTTCCCGTTTTTCTCTTTCACCCACTTCCAAGTTCAACTGTCTGCTTCTTTCCAAAAGCTCATGTGTCTCACCTTCCAGCATCACGAGCTCTTGAGCCAATACCAAGTAATCCTGCTCAACAGCTGCCTTCTTAGATGAAAGGTCTGAACACTCAGAGTGAAGCTCCGTAAGAATCGTTGAAAAAATGGACTTCTCAATCAAAAGTTGTTCATTCTCATCCTTGCTGACTAAAAGAGAGCTTTTCAAGATCTTTATTTTTGCAGCGACCCATGGAAGTAAATCACCATCCAGATCATCACCACTGGGATTAATCTCAAGGGCTTTCAGGACCTGGTTGATTCCCTCTCTCAGCATTTCAATTTTGTCCAACATGATTTCCGCTTCAACTTCCTGAATCATATTCTCACTTTCTAGCTCTGTAATCAGCTTCTCAGAGAACTTGAAAGCTTCAGCATGTCTCTGGCACTCCATCAGAAGAGAATAATTCTTGTCTTCCATATCTTGAATAAATTTTTGCAAGATAAAGATCTCAACCTGAGCATTGACAGCTTTCTCCAGCTGCTCTTCAAACTCCTTCCTCCTGCACTTATTCTCTTCATGCAAATCTTTAATGAGACCTTCCATACCCGACAATCTAGCCTCACTTGTCAACAGAAGGGATTCACGTTCTTGTTTCTCAATGTTAAGAGACACCCTCAACTCCTCCACTTCATTAATAGTGGATTGTTTCTCTGTTTCCAGACCTGCATATTGGTCTTCCAAGGTTGTAAATCTCCTTTCAAGTGTCTCCAGCTTCCGCTCCACAATCTCCAACCTCGAAACTAGGTTGCTTCTCTCTGCCATAAGATTAGATTTTTCTGTGCTCAGAATCTTGCAGACTTCCTCCAGGCCCTTTGACTTCTCTCTTAAACCTTCCAGCTCAGCACTTGCACCACATAGGGACGTTTGCAGTGAACTGTTCTTCTCTAGGAGGTTCTGCATTGTCTCAGTGATCACCTGTAACTGGGAAAGTAGAGCACGTTTCTCATCAACAAGATTAGATTTATCCTCATTCAGATCATGGCAAAACTCTTGCAGAGTCTTAGCTTTCTCCTTTGAACTCCGCAGCTCGAAATTCACCTCAGATAAGGAGCTCTCCAAGATAGCATTTTTCTCGAAAAGCTCCTCCATTAATTTCAATTTCTTCAGAAGCTCTTCTCTATCTATCTTGTCCTTCATAGACGACTCTTTAAGCTTCATGTTCTCATCCTGCAAGCTCTTCACTGCTAAACCAAAAGATGTTGGATTTAGACCCAAAGACTCCATTTGCTGCAGTAGAGTCTGATGTCTACAGTACAAGTCCTCAATTTCTTCTTTCAACTTATTGACCTGAAGCTGAAGAGCATCACTTTGTTCTTCTTGACGTTTAACTTCAGCCTCAAGTTTCTCTTTGATCTCCTTTAACCTCATCATTTTGTCTTGAAGATTCTTCTGCAACAAAGAGGAAGATGAATTCAAATCATCGAGGGTTTGGTTTTCATCTTTCAAGCGCTGAATCTCTTCGGCAAGTTCTTGCTTGGATATCTTCAAGGCCTTCATCATTTCCAGCCCATTTCGTAGTTCCAGTGAGAGAACTTTCTGCTCCTCCTGAGATCGGGAGTAAAGATTTTGGAGGGAGTGGAGAGTAGTCTCCAATTGTAAAAACCGAGAACGTTCGTCTTCAAAGCTACCCATCAATTTTTCTAACTCTGACTGCTTTCTGAACACTTCCTTGTCGGCATCTGCTATCTTCTGAGCCAGGTTTTGAGCTTCTAACTGCAAAGACTCGTTTATCTTACCCAGTAACAGATACTGCTCATCAGCACTTCTTAGCTTCGTAGAACTCAGCAAGACCTCAGAGTTCAGTCGTGTGTTTTCTGCCTGAGTTTTACCCAATTGCTGTCGCAGGTCAGCAATTGTCTCCAAGCACTCCTCATACTGACGGGCCGCAACATCTTTTTCTGCATGCATTTTGCTCATTTCTTCCTTCAGTGTATTTGCTTCATCATTGGCTTTTTCTGATTGTTCTGTCAGTTTTTTCAAATACTCTTCAGCAATAGCAAGTTTTTTCTCTAGAGTGGCTATCTGGTCGAGGCACTGCTTGTACAAAAGATCACCAGCTTCTTTCTCAGCCTTTAACTGAGCAAGTTCCTGCTCTAGTTTACTAGATTCGCTTTCTGCTTTAATGGCTCGCTGATTCATCCCCTTCATATTGTCCTGAGCTTCTGCAAGTAAACCCTCAACAGCAGCTAACCTTTCCTCAGAACCCCTGCATTGTAGAAGAGTAGTATCTCTTTCAGCTTGAAGACTTTTGATAGCTTCCTTCATTGCTTGTACTTCAGACTGTGCCTCACGTGCTAACTGATCAAAAGATTTGGATTCTTTTTCTGCATACTCAAATTTTTTCTCCATAGCAGAAAGCTTATTTAGACTTTGCTGAAGCTGCATAAGTATGGCTTCTCTTTCAACTTCTAATTTAGCAAGGGCGTCTTTTGATGTTTGTAGCTCTGTTTCGGCTTTACCAGCTCGCTCAGTTTCACTAGAGACCTGACTCTTCAGCTTCTGATTCTCCTTTGTCAACTGGAATATGTCCCCGTCTAAATGTTTATCTTTACCTCCTCCTTCAGCCGACCTAATCATGTCATTAAGTTGTTTCAAACCCTTTCTGGTTCTTCCTGTTTCTTGTGAACTGGAAGCTGAGATTCCTTCGAGATCAAAGAATGAACGAACTGGATGCGGAGTTTCGGGGGTATCTGGCTCCGAGCCCGAGCCTGTATCATCAGCCAGAGAGAATGGTACTTGATCAGGAAATGCTTGCGCCATAGTTCGGTGGGCCTGCCGGAGCTCCCCAGTAGCATGATTATATCTTTCAGCCAAAGCTCGGTAAGCTCTGTAAAACTCTTCCACCAATTTCATGAGCTCAGGCCGTTTCTTGTAGTACATCTCAGCCCTTCTAGCAAATGAATCAGCATCCTCCTCTATCAACTTGATCATTGCTTTTACCTTGGCGTCCATATCTGATCAAAGACAGAAAAGGATATTAGTATTGAAAGTTTGAGACAATGATCAAGGATCACAGGTCGGATAAAGACCTCTCAAAGATAAGGCACACAGTATCTCATAGCTAAACTAGACAAATTATAACCCTGTTCAAACTATGCAGCATTTATCTTTATTGTCATTTGAATGTAGAGTTGTGCAGCATCCTACTAATCTACCAACTATACTTTTCAAACTAAGTTTAGGAAGGTATTTCTTTTTTTCCGCCATTTTTAAGGTGTTTCTGGTGAAAATGGAAGCGTAGAACAACTTACATGATTATGACAGTTTCCATTTTGATATAATTTATGCGCCTCAAAAAAGGTGGAATGTTTGAATACACAATCTTGTAAATCAAAATGACTGCGGGTTTGGAGATGTAAGCAATCATACAAAAATCGTACACAGACCCATCGACAAAAGGAAGATGTTGCAATCTAGCAATATCAAAATGACTAGATACAGTCCTCACTAGTGAACCTGCATAAACAAGAGTGGTCAATGAAAAGAGACGGCCACTTCTGCATTCTCAAAGATAACAAAACCTTCACTTATGGTACCTAGAGATCAACACAAGCGAAGATGACAAGCCTTGGCTTTTCAAGAACCATTTATCCGTAGAAGTAAAATTTGGCCTAAATATTTTGGCAATCAAATGAAGCCGACTTCAGTCACCAAAATCTAGAAGTTAATCAGACATTCAGCATAATTACAATAACCTCAAGTCCTCAGCAAGGCAACAAGTACATTTATTTCAAAAAATGTTTCAAAAAGAAAGCATTACCAGTAAGATTCTCCTGAAGCCATTTAGAATTCTTTGGGCTATTGTGGCTGTCCCACCACCAAGAGTACAACCGTCTTGACTCTGCGTGCATTAGAGACGCCATGACTGCTGCAAGAAGCAGCCAGCGGACGCGTCTAGAGCCTGCTATAGACTGGTTTCCACACCAGTTCTGAAAACTGATGTAATTTTCCCAGGCCAGAATAGCAACTCAAAATATTATCCTAACACTACCTACAATATCATCACCAACCAAATCTTTCCTACCAACCAACCTGCAATCAATGTGAAGGAACAAAACTCAAGTTAGTCTTATCACTCTTGTAATACTTAAGCCATTTGTATGATTGCAAAATAATACTTATTGATTGGAACTAAGACACCTAATGTACCAGTGTACCTCATCACAAACACATGCTTACCTAAACTATCATGCACATTACCTATATTATATAGTCCTTTTGTTAGACAAACTAACAAGCAAAAGGCAAAACAACAAGAAGCAATAATCTTTACACACAATGACTGAAAAAAATGAGATCTTCATTTGTTCAATGCCTATGAGAAAAAAAGAAAAGATACCCAGAAGACTGATCAAGTTGGTAAATCAACAAAAAAGAAGAAAAAAACACATCTAGATTCAAAAATACAAGCTTTACCAACAAAGACAAGATGGCTGCAATGACATTGCCACATTTGCAAATGGGGTATCAACAAAAGTCATAAATGCAACAAGAAAGACTTAAAACAATGAATGAAGATCACATCAAAAGATAACAAAGCTTACCATAAACAGTCAGATAGTGCAAAGAGCAAAAGAATGAGAGAAATGGGTAGACAGACAGTTTTAGTTTCTGATGATTAGCAAGTAGCAACTGTGAGTCTATGACAGTGCAACTGCAACCTTATCAGTCACCAAGCTGCATTTTCTCACACCATCTACCCCATTCTCTCTCTAAGTGTCTTTGTGTTTTTAGTTTTTACTAGTTTCTATGTGAGACCAGAAGACCACAGTTGGGTACTTGTTTACTTTCAACTTTTAAGTCCAATGATAGAACTGTGAAATGTCGGGTGAGAAGGAGAGAGGTATGGGGGGTGATGTTAACGTTGCATATAAGTATAAAATATTTTTATAAAGAGATACTGTTTGTAGTCAAGTAGCACTGTTTTGCAGTTGTATATTTTTCCGGACTAGTAGGTCGAATTATTGCACATGTGAGTGGCACAGTTACTGTTTCAGTGTTTCGTGTAGGATTGTACTGTATATATCAGTGTATGACTGTATGTGTACATCAAATTCGTGACAGTACAACAGAGAACCAATTTTACATCCATTGTATTTCTGAACATTAACAAAATTCAATTTAGCTTGGAGATTGGTTTGTTCAGATGTATGTGTAGTGAAATGAGGTTCAATGTCTTACAAAAATATATTAAAATAAAAGTGACATTATACAAAGAACTAATTAGTAATTACCTTACAGAGAAAATTGTCAAAATCCAGCATTTATTAGTGTTTTTTTTGTTATAATTGATGCAAAAGAGATCGAGTTAGAGTGGTTCACAAATTATTTGTTGGATAGGTTTTTTTTTTGGAAAATGGTTAATATTTTATTAGCATAAAAAACCATCTCCCCAAGTAGAGCCCAAATAAAGCTCTAACTCCGGAAATTATCCAATGAGACTTACAGATATAATCGCATTTGTCTAGAACTACCCCTTAACTAACTAACTCGCTGCTAATACACTTTATATAAGGAGACTTACAGTAAATAAAATTCATACGACTTCTAATCAAAAGCTTGATCTCCATAATCAATGAATCTTCAGTCTTCTTTCTGTCTCCAAAGATCCTATTGTTTCTTTCTAGCCATAAACAATGAGTTGTAGTTGCAAGACAAAGCCGAGTAAGCTTCTTTTTCCATTGACGCCCTTTGTTGTAACTATGCATCCATCGAAGCTCAGTGATCAATGAACGAATTCTTGTAGATTTCAACTTAGCCCAATGCTTTATCACACCCAAAACCTTCATTGAATAATTGCAGGAGAAGAAGAGATGGCTCATGCTTCCATTTTTGGTTTCACACAGATAGCACTTGTTGGCAAGTATAATACCTCTGATTTGCATATTATCTTGAGTCAAAAGACAATTTTGCACAGGAAGAAGCATCGTAACACTTTGCCTAAAAAGCAATGCAGAATCCCAAATACTAGTTCTCCGATAGCATCATGAGTGTAAAAGTTATCACCTGATGTCCAGCCTGCAATCATGGCTTTAGCTCTGTCTGTCAAGCCAACTCTTTTGATAAACAGGTCTCTGGTGTTTAGAATCCTTCTCCAAAGCCAAGAAGCATTTGTTGGATAGGTTCACTATAAGAAGAGACTGATTTTATCTGAGTGTGCACAAAAAACAACAATTATAGAGTATATACATAGTTCTCTAAATAAAACTTAACGAGATGTACCTAATAATTCAAAAGATTCGGTGTTGTTGTGCTTGAACCTCAACCAGAGGCCACATCACGCCTCATGATGCCCCTGGCTCGCTGACTAGACAACCAGACTTGTTCAGAGCTACACAAAACGACAATATAGAAGATCCAAAGACATTAAACAAAGGTGTATAAAACCACCTTTTGAGGCAATATTCTTTCATTTTATCACTATTTCTACCTAAAATGACCAAATTGCCCTCGTGTGGGTGGTAGATAGAGTTGGCCACGAGACGACTTCGAGCTGACTAAGGATCAAATTAACTTAAAATAACCTTAACTTGCGCTTAGCTCACTTTGAGACTCGAATTGAGCCGAATTAACCGAATTATCAACTGAATTTTGGCCAGCTGTAGTAGTAGATGAAGTGTTCTCGAAAAAAGAAGAAGAGAAGAGTAGATGAAGAGTACATTATGTCTTTCTTTGGCTTGACCCAAAAAAATGCTAGTGGCCACTGTTGAGTAATAAAACCAAAAAATTAAAAGAGCGCAATTATTTTTTATGATGTTGACTTGAGTTGTTGAAAAGTCGAAATGAAGTGGAGTGGACTCTTGAGTCATGATAAGAGAACATCGCAATTGCTTCTCAAGGTCACTAGAATGGACGTACACCTACATTTCATTATTTCACTACTCTGCCTTTGTGTCACCCTTAAGCAAAGCTCAAAATATATTGGTAAAATTGTTGGAAATAATTAATACTTCTATTGATTATTTTAACTTCAAAAATTTTGTACGAATAATTCATACTTCACCCCTTGTAGTTATAGCCCAGAATGATCCAATGGCATTTTGAAATATGTCAAAATGTAAAATAAATTTTTTTGGCTATGCATATATCTATTAGAATTATTGTATTTCATAGTTAAAATTAAAATTGATGATTTAAAGAAAAGTTTAATTTGCCAAAAATCTTGTTGTAAAACTTAATTATATCGTTGAGGGTTATGAGGGTCCAAGTAGGGATTATTCGCAACAATTTTTATAGTTGAGATTATTTTGGGATAGTGTGCCGAAGTAGGATCTTTCCCAATAATTTCGTCAAATATATTACCTCAATCCAAAATTGTTCCTGCTAAATTTAATTCTAGGCGATCTCAAATTGTTATATAAAGATTAATGTAATTAATTGCAAAGTGTTATATTATATATTTTTTTTATTAAATATTTGTACTACTCTTATATATTAAATTAGAGAATTTTGTACGTAACTACCTAAAACTTATGCCTCTTTGAAAGAAACTACCTAAAAAGTTTTTTTTTGTAAGGAACTACCTATAAAGAGTAAATCCTTTGTCAAACTGTCTGAAAAGACGATTATGCCCTTGAAAACTCATTTGCACTAATTGCACCTCACGGGTACCATCAATGATCAACCTATTCCCTCCCTTTCCCAAGTAAAAAATAATAATAATTCCAATCTAATTTCCTGTTTCAATGGTAACTCCCTTTCTCTCAGTATTTCTTCCTCTTCCATATTAATCAGAATCTTCTTTTGGAAGAACTGTCTCCTATTCTAACAATAATTGCAGCCATGAGCCCATGATTGTACTCTGGTGAGTGGTGACCCAAGCAGGAAAGGAAAAGATTGAGTTTTTAGTCTTTGTTTCAGATTGATGAGTTGGAAGTAAAAATTTAAGTGAATAGAAACAAGATTCATTTATTATTCTCTTAGCCCAGATCCTCACAGCTCCCATCCCATCCCTTATTACAGTTTGCCGATTGGTTATCCTGAGATGATGTTGTCTCCAGTTTGGATTGATGTACTACTTCCTCTAATTCTAACTTTGTTTGTCATGAACTAATATTTTGACTCCTCCAGGCTGATGTGGCTATTGCTTGAATTCGAGTATTCAGTGATATTGCAATAGAAAATGCATGATGTCTCTCTTATACTGTATCACAATCCATCCACTTTAAAATTACTCGCAAAATATTTGTAAGCATAAAGCATGATTCTTTGAGAGTCAATGAAACTGAATTTCAATAATGGAGGTACGTCCTTGGATAGGTAGGAAAGCAAAAAAGAAATATGAGCGACCACCTAGCAATTAGGAATCTGAAAGTTTTAATTATGTGCTGCTAGTACACCCTTATTCTCTGATCTTAACATAAATTATCACATTTCTGATGCTATGAGAGACTTCTATGTCGAAGAATAGGTTGATGGGGTTCACGTGAGGTGCACATACGTTTTGAAGGGGATAACCGTCCTTTCACACAGTTTGACAAAGGTTTTCCTCTTTATAAATGGTTCCTTAAAAAAAAATCTTTTTAGGTAGTTTCTCGCAAAGAGTCATAAGTTTTAGGTAGTTCCGTACAAAGTTCTCATTAAATTATACAAACTTTCACAAAATCAAATGAAAGTGGCATCTAGCTAGAACATAACTATACATTCACTCATTTGTCGATTGTCACATTTCACATAGTTTCTTATTAATGAATATTGTTAACATAATTAACAACATTTTAATTTTTACCAAACTATTCTCGAATCCATTGAATAAAATGGAGAAAACAGATTGAAATCCTTTACAAAATAGTGTATCAGATATGTGTACATGTAATTGTTGAAAAATGAACACCGACATATATATTTCATTAGTGATACTCATTTTTTTTCGTATTTGTTAATGACCTATTTTCTAAATAATCACTGACCATTTTCAACCAATTACATGTACTGATATACACCAATAATTCATACAATTTTTCATTTATCTACATTTAATCGTTTTTTTTTAAAAAATATTAACACTTTTATTTATTTTCTAAAACATTAATTGGTTTTTATCTCACAATTACACTTTAAAATCTTGATTTTCTAAAGTCTCGTGCATCGTCACGAGGTTACAAACTAGTTGTATTTTTAATTCATTTTAGTCAGTTTGTGAGTTTCTTATATCTTTCACGATTTAAGACCCGTTTAATTTCAAGGACGAGATCACCAAAAAATGAATAGGGTTCAATATAGATGGAGTATATGTATTACAAACTATATGGGAAATTTTTGGTGTTTCACAAAAAGTGTATGTTTTGATAGTTGTCTATGATTATGTAAATATATTGCCGATAATATAATAAATATAGTGAGGAAATGAATAATTTGGTAACATAATAATGTTTTACATGATCAGGTTAATTTCATCACTTGAACTAGATCCAACTAATAATTTTGTTGAGTTATAGGTGACTTGCTTCAAAAATGTCCGAAAGAAATTCTAAGATAAACTAATTATAGTGGCATTCAAACAATGAAGTCCTTATTTTAAAAAAAAAAACTTGCACGTTATTTAGTGCTGGTTCTTTCACTACTAAAGAATGGGGATAAAATACTACTACATATTAAAATAATAATATGTATTTTACTTTAAAACAAATCGAACAAAAAAAATTAAGACATATCTTATATTAGAACAAAAAAAATTCAACTTGTTTTTATTTCAGTTTAATTCAATTTTGTTTACTTTTGTTTACTTTAGCTTATATCTTATGAGTCTAAGAATTTTTAGTGCAAAAATTTATTGATGATCACTTGTATGTCATTGTAAAAGTCTTACTATATAGATGAGTGTCAAAATAATTAAATAAAAAAATCATTTAAGTATGTTTTAGTTTTGTTCATATTCGGTTCACTTGAGCTAAAATAAAATCAAAAGAATAGCTCGTGTAGAACATTGCAATATTGCTTCAAACATAGCTCATCCACTACTATTATTCTTCCTTGTCTCCAGATTTCTTCGCCGACACATATATTCATTCTTTAAGTGTGAGTTATTAACCTTTTTACTTATTTATATCGCACATACTCTACGAATCTTTGTTCAAAATATTTTAAATTTTCACATAAAATTTACTAAAATGGGTGACTAAAAAGTAAAGAATAAAAATATACGAATTCTTTAAATTTGTATTTATTATATAAAAAATTAAGATGGAAAAAATATCATAGCAAAACTTTAGATATCAAAAAAGACAATTTAGGAGATACAAATGAAGGAAAGAAGACTCACCCCTTTTAATCCAAAATCCCATTTTAAAGTTCCATTTTAAGTTTTCAATTTAGGAAATTGCAACTCCTTGATTTGGTTATGTAAGTACAACATTTTGTACTAGAAGTTATACAAAATACTAATGATGATTAAGCCACTTATTGGCATTTATTTAATATTATTGGAGGTGACAACGAGCTTGAAGACTTGAGAAAAGGAATGGCCCACTAGCCCATTATTGATAGCCTATCCCGATTAATTAGAGTTAGCCCAGTGGCCTAATTTTAATTAATTAACCCATAATCCTTAGCCCACAACACAAGCCCAATCCATTAGCTTTTCCTCACTTAAAATATCTATTAATTAAATATTACTTGGGGAATA
Organism: Pharnaceum exiguum; assembly: GCA_900322385.1. NCBI lineage: Eukaryota > Viridiplantae > Streptophyta > Magnoliopsida > Caryophyllales > Molluginaceae > Pharnaceum > Pharnaceum exiguum. The sequence goes on along the minus strand of ONZK01001027.1, from coordinate 1,789 downwards.
AGTAACTTCTTCTTTTTTAGAGATTTCCGGAATATTTAGAGCCTAAATACGAGTTTACAACATGCCTAAATTAGATTAGCAATATTCTGAAATAAACACAAAAGGAAAATAAAACCTTCCCGGAATCTTGGCGCCAGGGCTTGGCGGCATGCGCCAGAACCTTGGCGGCTAGGTTGGTAAAACAGAAGCAAGTGTTGAACAAAACTGCAGGCCCGGCAACGAAGCCAGAGTCTGGCACTTGCCGCCAGGGATTGGCAACGAAGCCAGAGTGTATCTTTTCCGGATCTTTTCAATATTTACCCTAATATTCTTCTAAATTCCGGAATTCCTCCATACTCTACTATAAATACCCCCTCATTACACCATCTTTTCCAACACACATTCACCCTAGCATTATTATGCCAAAATCACTCCACACTTCATACAAACTCACAAACCCTAATTGTTCTTAGTCAACACCTTCAAACTCCTAAGTAAATACAACACTTCAAACACATCTTCAATCAACCTCCATCCATCTTTATACATCACAAGTGCAAAGGAGCAAGAAGATAAGACCAAGAAGACCCTTTTCAAGTCCTCAAGTCAAGCCACTATCCTCTAATAAATAGACTCCAATAAGGTAAAACAAATCTCAAGGCCTTCTATCAAAACTCCTCCTCTCCTTCTCCTGTTTTCTTTTAAATACCGCGTTGTCAATTCCAATTTATCGTTTGAAATCTACTAACATGTGTATTAGTGTGAAAGGTACTTCATAAGGCTTTGCAAGGTAATTGTCTATCTATCAAGATGTGAACTCTAAAGGACTAATGGGTTTTCTTCTTGTACATATTTGCATTTTTCTTTATTCTTGTCAATCACCTATTTTCTTGTAATCAATTAATAATTGAAGTGAACACCATAACATCAAAACCGAGTTATTTGCTAATATGGAATTGGAGTTGCATGCTAATGACTTGGCTAATTCTTTAAATACATGCATATGTCATCCCCCAACAATTAGATAAATTTATTAGGTTGCTAATCCTACAACTTAAGTGGTTTTGAGCATAAGAACGTTAACTATTTGAAAGTAGAGGTAAAACTTCACCCCCGAATCCGAACGAATCTCTGGTTGTAAGATCTATCACTAGCCTGTCCATGCGTAAACCCTATATCATTGCCAAGTCCCTACGGTTGTCCCTTTCGATAAATGGCATGAATAGGTTTCATAAATAGGTTTTTCAATTGTTTTCCAGTTTAAAAATAGTTAGTGGCGACTCCGTTCATTAGCATCCGCATTCCAACACCCAACAGGTAGGGAAACGGGTTTACCGAAGATGGAACATTCCTAGTAGGGAAACGAGGGTGATTCCTCTCCCGAAAGGATTCCTAGGGCCCATATACCTACAGGCTATGCATATTATTATTTTTTACTTTTTTTTCTTTATTTGCATATCATCAATTAAGTTTGACACAAAAGCTGTAACCACCAAAAGAAGAGAAACACCTATTATTTTTTATCTAGTACAAAGGTTTCACATTATTAAATTCTCTCTCCCAACTTCTCTTTTATGTAATAATTAGATACCTAGTATCAAGTTCTATTAAATCAAGTTAGCACTTCAGTCCAATTCATAAGTACTTAGTTCAATTCAATATGGAAAATCATTTTTAAAGAAAGGTCAATTAGTTAAAATTTGGATATTTCACACAAAACATATCAAATATTAGATTTGCTTATCTAGTAGCACTATTTAATATGTAATATTATTGTTTTTATTATTATTATTATTATTATTATTATTAT
>ONZK01001024.1:20497-36041 GCA_900322385.1 Pharnaceum exiguum | reverse complement strand
CGCATTGAAGTATTGACTTCCAACAACTTCACCAAAATAAGAAGTGTTGGAAGGTTTTCATAGCCATTTTGCTATAGTCCATAATCACCTAAAGTTGCTATAGTTGCTGTATAAATGATTTGTAATTGATGCAAATCCAACTTTCTTTACTTGTCGTTCTTTTTTGGGCTGCATTACTGGTGTGGTCTCCTGTACTTCCCCTGGTAGTAAAATTATGTATGGAGCGCATAAACGCTAATGCCACAACGCAGAGTAGTAGACCAAGGTTTTCTCTTTGCCCTAGACATAGGCTGTCAAAAGCTCACACTGCACCAGAATACGACCTGAGCGAGACATGAACATGACAAGATCTTTCTGAGAGGAAACACGAACCTAGGAACTTGACCCGACACGACTAAAAATGACACGAACACGACTGGTTTACAAATATTTGCATAAAACTTAATACTTAATAACTTCATACAATTTTTAACTTATTTTGGCACCGACACGAAAATGACCGGATTAGATACATGGGTCGACCTACTAACCACCTTTACCTAGACACATACATTATGTGTAGGAGCAATGAAATAGGATTACATTATTCCTTATAGTGACATTGATTTGACTGCCCGAATTTTTTATGATGGCATGGATGGGCTTCCTGAGTGGCATTCTACTGCTCTCCACTGTTTGTAGCCCAAACCCTTGCCATTGAAATCCCACTAGTGCTGCACCGTGAACCCATAGACCAAAACCTTCCTTCCCAAGTCTCACTTTAATCCCAGGGCAACAATCAGCGGGGATTAGTTGGGCAAAAGCCTAGATACCCATGTTATCTAAAAAAAAAATCAGTGGGGAAGAATAACGCAGGGTGGGTGGACAGGGGGTTGCCTTTCTTCTTCTTTTTTCCGATGCTACTGGTCGCTTTTGGGTGTAGTGGTGGCCGTTAGTGGTATGGGTGTGTGGCTTAAGGTGCTGACTATTTTTGTGCATGGGAATAAAAGATGGAACTAGAAAATGAGAGTAGCATGTGTAATCAAAACGAGGGACGTTGGGACAATGACAACATCCCTTTAATCCTAAAACTCCCTGATTGGGACCATTGGCTAGCTAGGACCAAAATGAATTTTCCAGTACACCCATCCACTCACACAACACACCCTAAACACGCGCGCGCACAAACAAAGAAACAAACAAACATGCCAATAACCATGACCACAGACACTCAAAAAATGAACCCCCATCACAAATACACATTCTAAGCACGCGTCTTCACAAACACACTCAGAGCTGTGTTTTATTGATTCCAGAGGTCCCAAAGTTCGAGTCTCCTCAGGGCCACTGGAGGTTTTACCGGAGTTAACTTCAGGGTCCATGGGATTAGTTAGGCGAAGCCTAGATACCCATGTTATCCAAGAAAAAAAAAAACTTTAGTGTACTTTAGTGATACTGCAGTTTTTCACTTTGTTTTTCAGTTCAGTAATTACAAACTAGACCAATTCCTTTGCCGTCTAGTCTTTGTTAGATTAGAATTTTTTTTATATTAGAACTTATCAAGGTACATGAGAGGAAGAGGATTCCTCTCCATATCATCTGCAAATTACCACAATTGCGTTGCAATATTGTTATAGGAGTATTTCGAAATCAACTACTGCTTTGGGCCACAATGAAGCCAAATAAGTCACTCTATCCCAAAAATTCTCAAATGAAAGAGAAACTCTACCAGAAACCCGAGCGTTCCGCTCTACCCATAAGCTCCAAAAGATAGACCTATAAGTACACTTCCAAATGATCTGACACTCCTTATCACCCCCTAGCCCAATGAATCTTTGTCGTATATGAGTGAGAACATCTGAAGAGCGCTCCCAATGTTCTGCTCTAATACCAAAAAGCCTCTATCAAGATACAATGGCACTCCACAATGAAGAAACAAATGGTTTCGTAATTATTATTTTGTTGCATGTAGATTTCTTTGTAGATATTCTAAAGCTAGTTTTCTCCAGTTGGAGAATCTAGCCTTAATGTTCTCTTTGCATAGTACCCCTTAGAGTTCAGATATGTTGTCTCACCTTTGTCATCACAGTGTGCTCTTCTACTTATTGTTTAGACTTCCACAATAAATCTTATAGTTGGTACTATGTAGCGCTGTTCTGGTTAACCCTTGTGTTACTTGCAGGTTCTCTTTTTCTGTACAATGACTAGGCTGCTAGATATAATGGAGGATTATCTTGTATGGAAACAATACCGTTATCTCCGGTTGGACGGGCATACTTCAGGTCAAGATCGGGGTGCTCTTATTGAGCAATTTAACCAACCTGATTCTCACTATTTTATATTTCTTCTCAGGTTAGTAAAAGTTCCTTGTTTCACAAATTTCATATTCCTTCTGAGCTCAATATCGTGGTTTCATTCTTATGGAAAATCCTCGGGATTTATGCCTTCTTGTTAGCTTGATTGATGTATGTTCCCCTTGCTTTGGTACTTGATGTTGTGTTCAGAAGTGGACTGTTTTTAGTATAGTGTTTACATTGAGTTTCTAATTTGGTCTCGATAATTTTCCATGGGGTATTTGATTTTGGTGTAAGCTACTTGCAATTGGTCAAGGATCCTGATTGTGACGCAATCTGATTTCTTACGTGCCTGTGTGTGTATATGTGTATATGGGACACAATCCTATCCTAGAAGAGTGAAATTACATGCGATATATCTTGGGGACTTGTGTAACAATGTTCATAGGATTTTTGACTTGCAAATTTTGAACTATGTTTAGCTTCAATTTTTTGTGTATGGTCATTTACCGAATAATCATATCCTAGTTTTCTATACTCGTGTCCACGTATCCTTGGAATCGTATCCCCGATTCTTCAACAACAAAGACAATATCAACCAAATGTAATCCCACAACTTCACAAACAAAAAAAAGGATGTACGCAACGTTTTCCTCTGTTTCATGCATTGACTTCCCACAACTTCACAAAAAAAAACGAGGTACCGAAGGTTTTTAGCCACTTTTTTGTAATCCATAATCACCTAAAGGTGAAAGTTGGAGATAGTTCTTTCAACTTCATCGGAGATGGCCACAACAATTAACTACAACTCAGGGTAATCCAATCTCGGATGGGGTACTAAGGAGGTCTGATGTGCGCAGCCTTACCCCGAAAATCGAGATACTCGGGATACTGTTTCCAGAATTACCCAGCTTCATCGGAGATGGCAATGTTGGAAAATTGTGTGGCGAGTTGCCAAGCGGCTGGATGGTTGAGAAGAGTTTTTTTATCCGACGAGTGAAATACAATGCTTCGTTCATGATTATTATTCCATTGTATTATTTATGCTTTTTTAAGATCCCGATGGAAGATGTTACAAAGATTGAGATAATGATTTAAAGGTTTTTTAATGCTTGGGAGCGATGGAAACAAGGACCATCTTGTTAGTTAGGATAGGGTTTGTAGAGAGGGCGCTTGGGTATTGGTAGGTTATTTATGAAGATCGTTGCTCTTGTGGGGAATGGTTGTCGTGTTTCCTATTAGTACATGGGTGACGGGGCACACATAAGATTTTGGGAGGCTTTATGGTTTGAATGCGCTGTGCACGGGGTTTTCTCGTATTTTCAGGTTATCAACCCTACATGATTTCATTTGCAGCGGTATCCACATGAGCAAGAGATGGACAAGCTCACTTATTAAATGCTCTTAGTAATGTACAATTTTCATTCTCGAGTTTGGTTGGGGTGACAAAGCACCTCTGTTTTCTACCAAGCCGTTCCTTACGTGCGTCCTCAAGGTACCCTTGTTTCCTATTGCTAACTTAGTATGGAAAGCGAAGGTACTGTATAAGGTGAGAGCATTTGTGCGGAGTATGCAGATTATGTGTTGTGTAAGTAGTATCTTGTAGCTTAGGGTGAATATGTAGATCAAATGCCCAAAAAAGAAAGAAAGAATCAAAACATGAGCTACTTATTTTATGTATTAAAAAGGCAGCTCAATACTTTTATGCATCAATTTGTCCGTGGTTTTTCAGTGAATCAATCTCTCGATCATTACTTAAGAGAGGGGAAAGGTTCTTTATATCATAACCCTCTTCACCTCAATGGATGAATACTCTGGGTTGTGTAGTTTTTATTTCTGATAATTATTTAAGGTCTTGTCTTCATAAGAATTTCTTATCGTGTATCTTGCAACCATTTGGATAATAGTAATCTCTATATTTAGACCAAATGAAATTACAAGTTTTTTTTTGAGAATGAAAAGGTTTGATAGCCAAACAATAGTGATGAACTGTCTAAGCTAAATTAATGTTGTGGTAAAATTGAAAAAGGAAATGGTGAACACGGAAAATAAGATGGGAATATGTTATGGTGAAGATGGATGAGAGCGAAGAAAAGAATAATTAAAGTTCTGTGCAAAGTTTATATTAGGCCTGTCTTCTTGGGAAACATGGTCTATATAGCCTTTCTAGCTTCGCACCTGCCTTCAATTTTTATAGATTCTTTTGCAATCGCATGCTAATCAAACAATCTATTCATCAACGTAGTTATGTTTTTGGTTCTTGTAGGTGTTTATGTTTGTTAATCTGCATATTGTTCTTATCACGTCATTCTGGCTGGTTCTCTGCATATCAATTTGTAAATCAAATAGTGTACAATCTAGTGATTGCATTCTTATTCTTTGTATTCTATTAGTCTTCGAGCTGGAGGTGTTGGGGTGAATCTTCAAGCTGCTGATACAGTCATCATATTTGACACTGATTGGAATCCTCAGGCATTTGGCTTACTCTTATCTAATTGTTTGAACTATCTTTTTCTTGATAATTATGTGACCATTTACAATTCATTGAATTCTAATGGTGGTTGTCTCAGGTTGACTTGCAAGCTCAAGCCAGAGCTCATAGGATTGGACAGAAGAAAGATGTACTTGTTCTTCGCCTAGAAACAGTAAGATTTTGCTGTCATATTTATCTTGCTAATTTCTGTGAGCTTATTCTGGTCTAGCCATTACCTTGACGTGTCTTGCGCTCCTGAGTATAATCTGAGTATTTAATTGTTTCTCTCGGCGGGTATTAACTGGAAGGGGTTTCATGCTGTGAGCAGCATGTTCTGTTGAATTAAAATCCTTTTGAAAAAGAATATTTATTTGAAGCAATTGTCTTTGGTACCATCTTTGATGCTTCTCTAGTTCTCTTTGATATTCGAAGTGGAAGTGCGGTTCAACATAATTTTGATGAGAGGAAATTGATCACTAAAGTTGAATTTGAAAACCCAGAGGTTGCCCAAATTTCTACCAAACGGAGTGTTGCTTTGTTATTTTAGCTGGGGAGATTGTCATATGAAAAGAAAGCACTTACTTTCTCGTAAGGTTTTGTGAAAGGCTGAAAGCATCAAGGTCTGCTAATGCTGCCTTGATGCTGTGATTGTGCAGAAAGGTTCTGTGTGGAGAGAAAGGTCAATGGATGATTTTTCTTAAAACAATCTTTTTAGTCTTGGTCACTGCTGCACCTAGTAAGGTGTTCTCTTCCTTCTGTGGATGGAGGTGGGGTGACCCTTTCCCCTTCCCCTTCCCTTTTATCTTGTTATGTTCGGCCTAATTTGTACCTTTTCATTTATTTTTATATGTTGTCCCCTTTTAATATTGCAGGTGAATACTGTGGAGGAACAGGTAAGAGCTGCAGCTGAGCACAAACTTGGTGTGGCGAATCAAAGTATAACTGCAGGTTTTTTCGATAACAATACTAGGTATGTTGACTTATCGCCTCCGCCTTCCTCCTCTAGTCATTTTCAGAGTTCCTTCAATCAAATGGTTTTTTGATACATCATGTCAGTAGAGCAAAGTCTCATTTTTTTGCTTCTTCCTCTGTTATAGTGCTCAGGATCGCAGAGAGTATTTAGAGTCTCTACTACGAGAATGTAAGAAAGAAGAGGCTGCTCCAGTATTGGACGACGATGGTCTAAACGACATTTTGGCTCGCAGGTAACATATTTAAGATAAACACAACGCCCAAATTTGCATGGGTTTCCTTTTTTTTTGTTTTTGTTTATGGTGATCTGTAGTTATGCTATTTCACTTATTTGTAAAGTATCCCTAGATACGCGACTATGTTTGTTGTGAAGTATTCCTAGATACGCGACCTACACCAGAAAGATCTCAGTTTTGTGGCAAAAAGCCTTTCTCACTACCTTGATTGAATCATTGTTGCCGGGTTCGTGGTTTGATCTGCGTCGTGGAACATCTTCGGAACGCGGAGCGCTACCTCGGGCGTTCCTGGTTCGTTAAGAATCAACAACTACCCAGTATTATTCCGCAGCCTTACCCCAAAGGAGGCTTTTCTAGAATGACCCACAAACTTAGTTTTAAATAGGGTGCCTCAGCTGTGCCAAGGCGCGCGGGGCACACCAGGGCGCTGGCCCTAGCGCCTCACCCGCCTTGAGGCAAGCCTTACCGGAGGCGCAGCGCCTCTGTGCGCCTCAGCCTGAGGCGTGGGGCGAGTGAGGTGCTCGCCTCCGGACTAGAGGTGTTCAGCAAAAAAAAAAAGAAGTCAGCAGCAAAAAGAAAAATTGAATGGAAGGTTTTCACTCACTAAATAAGCCAAACAACACTCCCGCATGGTAGATCAGCACTATCTGTATGATTTTCATCGAAATATTGACCTCCGGCAACTTTCCAGCGACCCTCCGGCCACCGTAAAACTCAACGGAGACTGGAATCAACGCCGGAAACAGCCCACCCGCGGGAAAACTTTGTAGATAAGGCCAGATCTAAGATTTAGAAGATGGGGAATTTTCTAATTTGTCTTCCATTTATAAAAAGAAAAAAAAAATCAAAGATGCCTGACTGTAAGCTGTCTCTGTCCTTTCTTTTGTAGATACTATTTAGTGTTATACTGTTATGTGAAGTTTTACCCAATAGAAAAAAATCTTCTGTTGTTTGTATGCTGCACAAGTGCACAATGTACTAGTTTTGATTTTATCTTTTCTTAACTTGATGACTAATTGTGCTAAGATGTAAGTTATAACGATATATTTATCCTTGTAACTTAATGAACTTGAAGGACATCTTGTCCTTTGAGGCTCATTTGACATTTGTTTTATAAAATTTATTTTTCTATCAAAAAAAATATATTTAACAATTTTAATATGCATGTAATGTATTTTGTTTGTAAATATTATGGAAATCCATTATATATACATTCTATATCAAAAATTGTGCGCCTCGAAACGTGATGCGAGCACCTTTGCCTTGCGTTTTGGTTCTGTGGACCCTTTGCGCCTCACGCCTTTTAAAACCAATCCTGGGAGAAACCTTTATGATAACCTCCTAGCCCTTGCAATGAAAAAAAACTTTTGAAAACCATTTTAATCTCAAACAACCATAAAAGTCCTGAACGAACAAGTATAGCATAAATAAAGCACAAATAATTAGGACTCGAGGTAAGGCACAACATGCACGAAAGGAACCTTAGACTCACCAAGTCATTGAACGCGAACAAACTCCCTATACTAACAGTCTTGCACCCTAATCCTCATCCTCCAAAAGTTCCTCAGTATTAATTAGGTAATTATATCATGCCTAATACATTCTCCCCAACTCTTCTTTGGCCTGCCTCTCCTTCTAACCGCCCTCACAACCATCCTTTCGCACCTGTGCATGTAGGCCTCTCCTCCTGACATGCCGAAATCGTCGAAGCCTGGTTTCTCGCATCTTATCTACCCCCACTTTCAACCACATCATTTCTAATTCTATCTAACCTAGTAATACCACACATCCAGCGCAACATCCACATCCTGCTAACTTTTGTTCTTGAGCTTTCTTAGTCGGACAACATTCGGTCCCATACAATGTTATTGGGCATACTGCAGTCTTATATAACTTCCCTTTGAGTTTTAATGGGATCGTTAACAATATTATGTTTGAAGAGATATTATGATTGCTTTTTTTTGTTAGCAGCAGAATGTTAAAGCTCACATTTTCCCCTCACTTCTGCTATTGGATAAAGATTATGTACAATATAGACCCAATCCACATATTACTAAATTAGTCTAGCAGGCCACCTCAATATTTAAAAGCAAAAGCAAGTAGGATATGAATTTACATACAGTTAACAGCCGAGAAAAACCATAATTTGAAAAAGGTTAATGCTGGTGAAGTCGTGAGGGGCTTCTTAGGATTGTCCACTTTCATTTATACTGCCCATTTTCACTTTTTGTAATTTCATTATGTTAGCAGATATCCTGTCCTTAGAGGCTCATTTGCCACTTGAAATCTAAAAAAAAATAATATTTGACATCCAAAAGAGAAAGCATGGCCTTTGGGAGCAATGGTGTGCTAGGGTTTTTCTTCCTTTGATTGACTTGGCCATGGAAATGGCTTCTGGTAGGATTTTAAAGTATTCAACAGTTGATGAGGCTTAGTTTCCTCTACTATAAACCCTGAGTGGCTCAGTTGGTAAGACTTCTGAGGTCTATTCTAGAGGTCCTAAGTTCAAGTCTCCCCCTCGAAGTTTTTCCACTCGTAAATTCAAGGCCCGTGGGATTAGTCAGGCAAAGCCTGGATACCCATTAGCCCATCAAAAAGAAGTCCTCCTCTACTGTGTTGTCCTCTTTCTTCCTGTAGATAAATTAAGTTCTTATTTACTTGCATATTGAGGAACCAACTTTTTACTATTTTGTTGTCGAATGTAATATTAGAAATATTGTTATTGCCTATTGTGTTTTCATCCATTCTGAGCCATTGTGAATTCTATATGATCTCATACTTTTTTCTTTTTCAGTGAATCTGAAATTGATGTCTTTGAGGCAATTGACCAAGAAAGGAGAGAAGCAGAGATGGTATTCAGAGCTGCTTTAGTTTAATTTCCATACAAGAACCATATCTGTAATTTCATGTACTAACGTCTCATATTTTTAGGCTAAATGGAAGAAGCTGTCTTTGGAGCAGGGAGGTGATGATTCTGAGGTTTTGCCTCTGCCTCCACGTCTTGTTACAGATGATGATCTCAAGGCATTCGACGAAGCAATGAAAGTTTATGATAATCCCGATTCAGAGGCCACTTTGAGTGGTGGATTGAAGAGGAAGAGTGGTTATGTTGGAGGCCTTGACTCTCAGCATTATGGAAGGGGAAAACGGGCCCGTGAGGTTGGATGTTTAGTTTCAGACATTAGCAAGACTACTCTAACCATCTGTAAAATATTTGTCTTGCATTTTATCTTGTACGGAATCAAATCAAGAAGTGGAGCACCCGTGTCAGTCCTTTTAAATCTCAGCTTTCCTATTACATTTTGTAGGTACGTTCTTATGAAGAGCAATGGACGGAAGAGGAATTTGAAAAATTGTGTCAGGTTGACTCTACTGATTCAGCTAAAGGGAAGGAGGAACATATGGATGTCTTTATGAAATCTAGCAGCAGTCAACTTGCTAATAAAGCTGAGCAACCACCACAGATGCTACAAACTCTTCCTTCACCCTTGGAGTCAGCGTCTGTTGTCAAGAAAGAGGATACTGCACAAGTTAAGCGGGGCCGTGGGAGGCCACGGAGGACTGCAATGGATGCCTCTTCTGCAGTTTTGTCTTCATCTTCTGGAGACAAAACTTCGGAAAAACTGGAAAGAACTATCGAAAGTTCTGTGATTCCTGTTGGTACTGCAACCAGCAAAGACACTGCTGAAATCAAACATGATAATCATGTCATAAATGCCAGTCATCAAGTTTCATCACTGCCTCCATCTGACTGTGGTGTACCGTCAACCCCTGGGAGCTCTTCTATGCCTAAGCGAAGAGGTCGAAAGCCAGTTGAGAAGAATATGCATGAGCAGACAGGCACTGAAACTGTTCGTCGAAGGGGAAGAAAACCTAGTCGTATTGCTGCTATGTCATCTGGTGACACGGCTCAAGATGTTAAGCCTGATAACCAACCACTTAAACTACCCTCTTCTGATGCATCAATAGCAAATGCTTCAGCATCTTCCCAAGTGAGTACAAATTCAGCAGCAGATAGTTCAGTTGGTTTGGTTATGAAGTCAGATGTTTTAGCCGGTGTAACTTGCAACCCTTTGGAGCCTGCTCTAGCCAAACATCCGGCTTCTGATACCACTTATGGTTCTCTCACTGATACCGAGCCATTGAAGTCTGATGTGTTGCCTCATGGTCCAGTTTCTCCTGTCCACAAACCCGCACTTGTTGCTGCTGCTGTCAAGATTCAAGAATCCAAACTTAGTGAGCAGTCAGTTGAGCCAATTCCATTGGGTTCCTCTTCTGTACGAGTTTCTCCTTCGACATTTAGTACTGATATTCGGACAGCCTTGCCACAAACGGCTAATATCAACTCTGAATCTGCCAATGTTGTCTCACCTGCTCTTCAGCCTGGTAAAAGTGGAACCAAGCCAGCCCGTCGCAGGGGTAGGAAACAGGCTCTGGCAATTTCTAATGTTCTGAGTCCATCTATTACTCAAGTTCCAGGCTCAGCTGAGCCATTGAAAACCAACGTTGAAGCAGGTGTGCCTGGTGTGGCATATAGCCCTGCACCGGCTTCTTGTTCTGTAACAGTTCCCGAAACTCTTGTTACAGTTACTTCTCCCGCCATTTCTACTGCTACACAAATAAGTTCATTGCATTCTGTGGTACCTGGAGTTCCCTCCCAGATATTGGAATTGCCTTCTATGGAAGCCCGGGGACAGAAAGGGAAAGTTGGAGAATTGGTGCCACGACGACGTGGAAGGAAAAAAGGTTCAGCATTATCTTCCAGTAATGATAATCTGGGTGGTCGGGATTCTATCTCCAAGCAACCTTTGGGTAAGGTTGAGGATATTATTGAGCGGAAAGGTATAGCTACAAGGAGCCGGCAGATAAACGTGTCTCAATCAAAGAATTTGCTGGAAGAATTTAGTCAAGAAAAGGCTAAAGAGCTTACTTCACTAACCAGTCCTGCTATTGAGGGGTCTGGTGCTGTCAAGGTCATTGAAGTGGGTAAAGTCGTGGAAGTAAAGCAGGTTAATTTGACAGAAAATAATAAAGTATGCTTTAATCCTGCACATCTTCCTCCTGTATCGAGCGCTGGTAAAACGAATGTTATTGTGCTGGCATTGGAGTGGACAACTGATGCCATGGATTATGAGAAAGATGGTTCAGAACTGTACAAAGATGATTATTCTGCTGGAAGAGTATGTACTTCACGCCAGGAAGCTTTTAAGTCACAAATCAACTCTGTTGGCACTGGCAGTGCACAGCTAGAAGAAGAGCTGTGTGCTCCCCCTGGATTTGACACCCCTAGAATTAGTTTGGCTGACACTACAGATGCAAAGCCACCGGAATATGCTTTGAATCAGACATCAAAGCCTCCTGATGCAAACATAAGTACTGTTGTTTTGGCCTTAGAATCAGCTGCTCTGGATGTTGATACTGGTAGCATGACATTTCAAAGTGAGTGTGACGAAGAAGGAATATCTCAGTCGCTGAACCTTGAAGGTTCTCTACAAGCAGGTGTTGCTTCTTCTAAGCTTGATAGTTTCAACCCAGTGTCTGGTTCTTCAGCTGATAGAGTCAGAATAGGGCCGCCTGAAGATGAAATGTCTGCTCCTCCTGGATTTGACATTCCTCAGCAGTCATTGACAGATGCTGGTAGCTCAATGCTCCTCAACCACACTGATGTTGGTGTGCAAGTTCCGTCAATCGCCACTGACCTTTCTCAGACTTCCAGGTTCCCTGAAGTAGGTGTTTCTGGAGCCAATGGTTCCGATGGTAGCATGGGGAAATCGTGTGGGCATAATCATGAGAGCTCTGTACCACCTGGATTTGAGACCTCTAAAACCTCATTTTTGGATCAGCCGAATAATACGGTGAAGAAAGGTGCGGACTGTCAGAATGATGGTAAGTTTGTAGTGAGTGAAAAGCACAATGAATCAGTGTCGTCACAGAAGGAAACGTTTGAAGCAGGACAGGCTACAAATTTCTTAGCAACTGGTAAGTTCCAAGAGGAAGTGCTTTCAAATTTTTAAGTTTGTTTACCATGAGAGTATCTTAACTTGTCTAAGTGTCAGATGTAGTTTGTACCTAAACTTGTGTTCTGGTTTTTGAAATATTGATGGTTGTCGCCTGTAGCATGTTTCGTGTGACTTAAGGAAATAAATAATGATGTACAAACTAACTAATCTTGGCTATACGTTACTCTGAAGCCTGAAGACAGCTGATTATGCTTCAGAAAATAGTTTTGGTGATAGAAAGGCCAATAAGAGTTTGGCAATTGGTATTAATGGAGAAATAAGACTTTTGTGGTATAATTTGTTATGCTCCTTTGTGGGCTGAGGGAGATTTCTATGGTGTGTCAGTTACCTAGCCTAACCCCTGCTAGTATGAGGAGTTTTTTCCCCTTCATTGGAAACTGTTTGTCGCTTGTAGCGTTATTAGCTAAAAGGTTTGATTGTCATAAAACGGTTCTGTTCAGAACTCAATATTCCTAAAGGGCGTTGGAACTTAATTTTGCATGCCCATATACCGTCATCAATAAAAACACCAAACTTCGGTCCTCAAAAACAAAAACACCAATTTAGCCTTAGTCCCAAGACCATATGGCTCGGATCTTCCCCCAAAGCCCTTCTTTAAGCATTCCATATGAAGAAGAGCAGTGCCTGAGGAATGGTTTTTTTTTTTGCAGAAACCATAGAGCAGGTTGAACAAAGACCAAGATCTGCAGAAGATGAAATGGAGGTTACACTCATTCCTTTACCTATGGCTCCTAAACATTGGTAGATGTTGTGATCTTATAACACATAGTTACTGATTCGACAAAACAGGTTGAAGAAAGCACAACAGTTATGGCTGTTACTTCGCAGCCGTTTGTTTCAGCATGCTGTGTAGGGAGCATAACGGTTTCAGAACATCAGGACGAGCAAATACCGAGATCTGCTGATGATGAAATGGAGGTTACACTCATTCCTCAGCTTATGACTTCTAATTATTGCTCTAGATGTTGTGATCATATCAAATGAAGTTGCTGATTTGACAAAACAGGTTGAAGAAAGCACATTAGCCTTAGGTGCACAGAAGGAGACCGATGATTTTGTTCCTGTAGGTATCACTTCGCAGTCGTCAGCATGCTCTGGAAGGAGTACAACGGATTCAGAACATCAGGTGGAGAAAACGAGCACTGTGGCCATGAAACCTTTGGCAGAATTAGAGGAGCAGATTGAAAGATCAGTATCTACTGAAGATGAAATGGCCGCAGTCATTGTTCAACCAATAGTTTCCAAAGATATTTCTGCACCTGCTATCATCTTGGCCAACAAAGTGCCTGAGTTAACAAAACAGGTTGAAGAAAGCACAGGATTTTTAAATGCTGAACTGAAAGAGACCAGTGATGTTGATTCGGAACATCAGATTGGAAATAATCCAGGCATCATCCCTTTTTATCTGGAATGCAGTGGTTCGAAATTAGAAGACCAGACCTGTGAAGACAGAAGGCCGCTAGTGCTTAGTACCATGGATGATCTCACTGAATCACATTTGCAAGATGCCAAAACTGAGGACGAAGAGCAGACCTGTGAAGAGAGAAGCCTGCTAGTGCTTCCTACCATGGATGATCTCACTAAATCACATTTGCAAGATGCCAAAACTGAGGACGCAGGAGGAGATGATGATCTGAAAGGCGATCCTTCAGAACAAGTGTTGGTAGATGTCATTGATGTTTCTGTTACTCCTGAGCCACAGGCTTCAGTGACTGGAAACTGGAAGTTGAAGGATGAAAGATGCTCTGAGACACTACAGGTCATTCAGCCAGGAAAACCAGTGATGAAAACTGATGTTGCTGAGGAAATTGAGCCTGGAGATGATTACTCTAAACCAAAGTATGCTGTGGAGTCGAAAGAGACAGTTGAAGATATGAATTGTGCAGAGTCCAACATGGAAGACAATAGTAATTTAGGCTTACCACATGTACTTGATTTTAGTGAGCAGAATGAGAAATTTACCAATGTTGCAGAAATTAGTCAGATAGATGGCAGATCTCCTCCAGGCACACGAGAGGCAGTTCAGTTGTCTGATCAGGTTGAGGTAATTAGTGGTGTGAAAGCACTAGGTTGGAATGACAATAGCTGCTCTGCTTTGAGGGAGTCACCTGAGCCAAGAGACCTTATAGGAAGCTATGAAAATGTTCGAATAGTTGATCAAATAGATGGAACTTCTGACACACATCTACTGGCTGAATCACAAGACGCTGGTGAGGAAATCGCTGATGCTGTAGAAGCTGCTAGTGCTACAACAAACAACGTTAGCATCACTGTCGTACAGTCTACAGAACAGACTGAGGTAATCGCTGATGCTACAGCAAACGAGGTTAGCATGACGAATACAGAACAGACTGAGGTAATTGCTGATGGTACAGCAAACGAGGTTAGCATGACGAATACAGAACAGACTGAGATAATCGCTGATGCTACAGAAAACAAGGTTAGCATGACGAATACAGAACAGACTGAGGTAATCGCTGATGCTACAGAAAACAAGGTTAGCATGACGAATACAGAACAGACTGAGGTAATCGCTGATGCTACAGCAAACGAGGATAGCATGACGAATAGTGTGTTACAGTCAACGGGAAAGGATGAGTTAATTGATGATGCAATACCGAACGAGATGAGCATGGCGAATAGTCTGCTACAATCATCAAAAACACCTGAGATAAATGTTGATGTTACGACAAACATGGTTAGCATGATAGATAGTGTGGTACAGTCAACAGAAAAGGCTGATGTAGATGTTGGTGCTGAACCCCATGACTTGAGCGTGGTAGATTGTGAGGGCCAGTCTACAGAACAAGCCAGGTAAATACTGGTGTTACTCAAGAGTTGGAACAAGTGTGATCAAACGTTTAACGTGATTGAATTGTTCAGTTCATGGCACCGTTAGAGAATCCCACTTCAAGTGTGGATTTATTCTGTAGAGTCCGTTGATTTAGTTTAAGATGGATATACTTTACCTTTTGTGATGTATATAAGAATTGAAACTTGCGATATCTATCATCACTTGTCATCAGAACTTAACACTGAGCCTTCAAGCTAATAACTTAATTGACTTCAAGTATTAACTCAAAGAGTGTTCGACTTGGAAACGATGAAAGACGAAGAAAAACTAAATGAAAAACAATCTTTTTGTGAGAATTTTTAGGTGAGGCGAACTGAGCAAGAATAAAACTAACACTAAACACGAAGTAGAGAAACTTGATATTTTGCTATTAGTTTAGGATTATGTATGGACTTGATCCTTCGACAATTAGCAAATGCAAGCAACAACACCATAAAAACCACGGCCACTAGGTTTAATCTACAATATATGGACTTAATCCTCAAATTAGTTACTAAGAATTACCCAAACACTCTCTACTCGAGAGATCATAACAAAACGTTCTTATTTGTTTCAAGATATTTGCAAAAGTCTGCAGAACATTACATTTTGTTGGTCAATGGCGAGTTTAATAATTAATTATGGAAGTTCAAAGTTTCCCAGATAGACATGCCCGAGCAATTAAGACAATTGCTAACTTGTATCATTACAAAAGAGTGTGGGGGGGGGGGGGGGGG